>OX465586.1:60692170-60859110 GCA_950022655.1 Alentia gelatinosa | reverse complement strand
ATGTGCTTCTCTCGGAAAGCGGACTATTGTGGTGGCCGTCATTCAGCGGGCTGGAAAAAAGAAGCTACACACTTTCTGATTACGTCACAATCCTTGATGTCGCTGGGGTGTCGTCACTCATTTAGTTCGCGTCTTTCACGCTGCCACGCCACCGATCAAAGAGTGACAAAAATCACTTGCACCAGGGGGTAGGATTCGACCGGGTGGGAGGGGGCGGGGCGTGCTATTGGGATCCCGGTCTGTAATAGTGTAGGCGTAGATGTGGGGCATGGTGCTGGAGAGAGGTTACAGTAGGAGGGTAGGAGTGGGCTGGTTATTACCTTAGCCTGGTATAAATGTTCATAGACTTAACATTAGGAACTCGTACTCAACAGGCTTGCGAGTACGGTAACCCATATACAAAGGGCGTTGAACAGATAAACATTGCCAGGCTATGATAAATTCAGAAACATATTCGTTTGTGTATTTTTTTGTCCCAATGGGAAAAATTTAGTCGCAAAGTGGCGGTAGATAGAAGTGTTACGCTACGTCCCTATTACCTCAATCATGAACCATATTTGTGTTTGGTCTGTGTCCCCGTTCACCATCTCGTTTGCAGAGCTTCAGAATATTCGCTCGGTTATTGGGTCATTCATATTACTGCATGTTCCAAACTCGATGGTGATCGGGCACTAATAAATGTCTCTCTTAGTCTTCCACGCTATTCTGGGAGGCATTACTTACGACAATTTTACGCACAAAACTGCTAACACATAAATTACCCATAAAACTATACAAAATGACGGAATATAAAACAGCCGCTATAAACCCACCACAAAGATGTGTTTTTTGGTCACCAGGTCGCGCTGGTCTACGTTGATGGATGACGCCAGTGCCCCCTAGCGTCAGCAGGAGTCAGAAACCATGGCAACCATATCCGCATTAGATAATGCTGTATCTATTGGAGCATTGTTCTGCCGATAGGGGGCGGGCAGACACGGTCAGCCTTGGTTTACCCCGCCGCGTCGTGTAACCATGGTGATAGGTAAGGGGGCTGGTACCTGGCGACCAGACGCGTTATCTCCACTGGAGTAGAAGGGTAAAGCCCCCACAGACACGGGTGTGGTATCTGTGACTATTGTCTCACGCCACTGAGCAGTAATTGGCAGATAGTCAATAGAATACTGAGACGGAGGCGCCATTAGTAAGTGTACATGACATGGGGCTCCTGTCTGTAAACACAGAATAGATAGAGGACTGAGTATTCAACTGAGAGGGAGGGACCCAGAGAGCAAGACAAACGGTAGGACCGACTGGATACAGAAAGGCAAGGCCAGAAATTTGGGCAATTTGCGGGAGAGCATTATGCTCCCAGTGTAGTAATACCAGATAACATCCTTGCTGTTGACAATGTGCGTTCTAGTTGTTTTGTTCTGTTTCTGGTGATGGAGCAATAGGCCCGTTTCCATTGGCGGACGAAGATGGTGTAGATTCTTCTAGTTCCTCTAAAGGTTAATTTCCATTGGCCATCACCGATCTACAGTCAGGAGCAATCGGCAGAACTTTAGCACTGCTGACGCAAAATGAAAATGGCCTTTCAGGAGAACTCATAACATTCACTATGTGTTTGTCAGCCAATGGGAACGGGCATATATGAGGCCCATTTCCATTGGCTAACGAAAATGGGCAAGATCTTTTAATGTACCCAGAAAGTCTGTCAGTGGTGCCGCCGACTGTGCGTCAGTATCGAAAAATCAGTCGGGGTAGTAGATTTCCCTCAGTGACCAAGCTTTCATTCAGTGGCGTGTGGTGCCACATTGTATAATCCAGGCAGAAAAAGTTGTGGGTCATTTCATGAACTGGGTCGTTTCCATTGACCGATTTTGGGTCAGCAGTGCCTAAGTCCATTGGATCGGTGATCGGTGATGGGAAATCGACCAAGGGAAACGCAAAGACCAAGCACAGACATAGCCTCAACAACAATTGGGCATTCTCTTATTATCATACATCCTAGAATCATGAAAAATAGCCCTTTTCTTTACTGACGAAATCGTCGATTCACACCCAATAAACCTTCCATGCTAGCGATCAATTACAATGGCCCTAGAGTGTGAACATTATATGTCATGCCTAGTGGTTGATAGTATTTCATAGAAGTTCATGCACTAGTATATAATACATATTGTCAGTTTGTAATACTGAAAAGTATGAAAAGCATTTATTGGAATTACTAATAACATACGATCTCTAGGAAACAATACACAATAGTCATGCTCACAGAGTCACAGGAACTATCCACATCGATTAGAGAGCATTGTGAAAAAGAAGAATGGATTAAATTTAACTTTCCCTTTGGAGAGAATCCCTGAAATATTCTAGCCTTCTAGATTTCCCTATGGCTTCCCATCATTATTGAATTCAATGAAAATAATCATCCTGGGATAATCGGGATTCTTACCACTCTCGCTGTGAGATGAAATAGTCTTGATTCTCTTTGAACATTTCCATCACAGACTGAAAATAAAACCCAATATATAATTCCCCGATCCTCTGCGTATAATTCCTCCTATTTCAAAAGATTAGCTATAATTGAAATATCAATTATTAAATCTACAAATGTCAAGTATTGTCGACGCAATGCCAATTGTATTTCTACGATTTCTATTCCATGTGGGGAATATTTGATATCGAAAGGTTTCGGAGAGTTAAGCACACGATAGAAACCAAAGAGGGTCTCTTACAGCTGAATTATTTCATAGCTATTTGGAACAATTGTTTTATCAATAGGTAAGAGTGGGTGCCGTTTGTTTTCATAAGGATGTTTTTCATCTTTTGCCCAAATTAGTATGGATACTAAAGATGTGTTTTACTACACTGTCGTTATATAGAACCTATTTCAATGAATTTAGGCAAAACGTTTTCTAGAAACCTAGTTTTGTGAAGCATATATATATGCGATCAAGTAAATCAGACAATAATACTAGTAGTAAGGTGATTACCTTTCTATATATAAGGCACTCAGCAAGTACTTGAGAAAGCTAACAATATCAAATCTTGAAGTAGTGGAATAGTGAAAACGTATTATCAACAATCAAATCTAAGTATTTATATAATTTAACAGCCTGTATCTTTTGTCATCCAATCTGTAAAGTTAGTTTGAAATTCATATCTTTTATGTCAAGCACCCCAATTATTTTTCTCTTTTCTTAAAATTAATTGCTAATCTATGTCTTGTTACCCAATAACCTAAATTTACTAATTCCCTTTCTAGTGTCACTTTCATTTCAAATTGATCTTTCCCATCTAGTATAAGTACCAGGTCGTCAGCATAAAGAAAATAACATTGGTAAAAAGTACATTTTCTGTCAGGTCATTTATGAATAAATAAAGAAGTAACGGACCCAACAATGAGCCTTGTGTAAAGATAAATCCACAAGTGCCACCACCCAAACGACTCTTTGTACCCTGACCACACACTCGATGGTTATCAGGTGGGAACGTAGGGTTACAGTACACCTCTTCTGGTATTCTGTATGTGGGGCGGGGTGGGGGCGGGGTGGGGGTGGGTGGGAGGGGGGGGGGCAGGGAGGGGGAGGGTGTCTGGACAGTGTCCGGACTGACCACTCGCGTACTGGAGGAGGGTGTAGAATGAGGAACGTGAGGAGGGGAGCTCCGGGCAGGTAAATGTGGCCATGTCCTTCACGTGGAGAGGTGGGCAGTCGGGAGAGAGTGGGAGACTGGAGATGGACACAAAGTGCCTCCTCCTAAAATGACTCCCGAGAAATTCTCAGGAAATATGGATTGGGGTTTCAACCTCCCAAATATCACACATCTCCTAACGGAGGAAAGCGATATTATTACATTTCATAATCACTCATTTATTATGTTTTTTATTTGTATTTGTTACTGTCAAGAGCAATTTTACCGTCAGAGAAGATACAAATCTGAGAAATGAATGGAAGACATTCTCAAGACTCAAACTATATACTGAAACCAGGGACTGTTTCTTAAACAATCTTCGATATTATCTGCACTGAGATACATATTTAATCTCCTCTGCATAACAGACTATTATATCTCAATGCTATCAACATCACAAAAGACTGATATTAGGTATAGGTACCAGGGGCTGTTTCTAAAACACAATTCTTGAAGATTAATTCAATTGACTTTCAAGCTACATTTTCCTCCTATGATTATAGTATCCTTAACTATAATAGGCAGCATGGAGTCAATATTTCCGGAGTAGACGAACGGAATCCATACCCTGGTCAGTAAAAGTGAGACATACGTGCATAGATGATAATATGCATGACAGACTACCATACACTACAGTAAAACCCCGCTTAAGGAGCCACCCTCCGTTCCGAGAAAACACCCCCTTAAGCGGGGGTTTCAGTCTGCCGATGGTTAGGCTATGTAATGATTAATATCTTCATACAGTTGATACTATGGCATAGAACCACACAGACAGCCCACAGATGCATACCAGATACCTACAGGAGCCTACGTAGGCTGTTCCCTGGTGTCTGATCGTCTAGACATCAGTCTACCAGCCTCATACACACACCATAAGTAAGCATTCAATATAATCTAGAGTGTTGCCCCTACAATATACCATAAAATTTTATAAGGTGTTCCCCCAAAGTGTCCCCTTAAGCGTGGTTTAGAAGGATCCTGTACCAAAATAACTGTCCCCTTAATTAAGCAGGGTGTCCCCTTAAACGGGCTGTCCCCTTAAACGGGCTGTCCCCTTAAACGGGGTGGCCCCTTAAGCGGAGTTAAAATAAACTCTTAATAGAGAGGAAAAATTCCGTTCCGAACAAATTGTCCCCTTAAGCGAGGAACCCCCTTAAGCGGGGTGTCCCAGAAGCGGTGTTTTACACTATATGAAAGCTATATGACTGAAACCTCTTCAGCTTCATCCCGTCTAAGGAGGACAGGCTTTCCCGGGACTGATATTTTAGGAGCAGCCCCCGCGGAGGTCAATCACTGTGCAAACGCCAATCTCTGCAAACACAACCATCAGCCAGATTGGCATCCTGGCTTGCACTTGGCAGGTTGGAGCAGGACTTGGCAGCCTCGCGGACAAGGATAAGGGGATGACCTGTGGATGAGAGTCGGGATGCAGACAGTGCGACAGGTTAACCCTGTTAGCACGGATGCCTGTGGCTGTTTTTTGTGTGTGTGTTTTTTTAAATAATTTATTCAAACTGTAACAATGCTCAGCTTCTTGTGAGGCTGGTTTTCATGCACTACCATTATGGCTCAAGTGCTGTATTATTATATACCTGTGTCCGAATGTCTATTAAATTCTGCCCTCTGCTAGGGGTGCAGTAATAATAATGTTCGTGCCCGCTGTGACTGTGACTTCATAAGTCATTAAAATGGATCTTTTAATTATCTTAAGGTATATAATAATAAGCAAACATCCTGACTATGGGCGAAATTTTATTGTTCTTCGAAATTTTATTGTTTTTCATACGGCCTGACGCCTACGGCGTCAGCCCGTATGAAAAACCAAAAATGACCGAGAACAATAAAAGTTTCGCCTACAGTAAGGACGTTTCCTAATATTACATTTTATTTTGATTTTGTGTAAATAAACATTGTATAACAACAATATACAGACGAGATACAATACCACCATGGAGTTGTCCCATTACACTAATTCCATATAAGGAATACAGTAGACTGAGTAGCCAATGATTGCATTCGCAGCAAACCCCGACCTTCACCCTGACCTCCTTACATAATATTTTCTAGCGCCTTGGGACGGCTCTGCAGTCGAGAGTTGACCTACAATCTAATGGGCCACAACCACCCTCATAGGGTTCAATCCATCCATGCTCACATCAAGAAGCAAGGCACCAGACAACAGGAGCTGGGTACTGGTACATGAGTAAAGGGCAAAATCCACCAGGCCGATTTCTCACCGATCAATTGTTCCTGGGCCCTTAAGAGGAAGCTCACATATTGTAATATATTTAATTCTTATAATAATAGTTTGATAAATGACCATTTTCAAAGATTTGAGAAATTCTAGGGCATCCGATAATAATCGGCGATTGTCAGGCTATGGAATCGGCTACCGTCGGTCCAGTGGAACACCCCCTTAATACAACGAGCTATGCTGTCTCCTGTGGCAGGCTCCTTCAAGTGGCTGTGCTTCCCCTTGAGGACGGGTGCTGGTGGCACTTTATAAAGCATGGGGACGGGCACTTATTCGTCAAAACCCATAATTTCAGTGTTTATTCACGTGCTATGACCGAACATTGAGAACCTTTTCTGTACCTCGTACAAGGATTATCGTTTAATAGTATCTAAGTCTGTTCGTTAAGACAGTATTAGCCATCCAGAAGTTCGTTATGTGTTGAGTAAAGTTGACCCATATCGTCCCTGGGTCTCAATGGCATACAGAAAAGGGTCTTCATGTACGAGCCTAGATTATTAAACATTATCTCACCCCTGGTATTTTTATCCCATAGGTTAAACATTGAGAACTCGTTCTCCATAACCCTAGGAGTATTGCAGTCTGTTCTCCATGGTCTATATCCCATTTGTTGTCCATTCTTTTAGTGTGTACAGGAGTGAGATAAATACAGAAAGCAACTCGTTTTGGTCAATGAAGTCATTCTCCGACTCGTTTGAATGCGTTGCGATATTCACTCAGCTGTCGCCTCGTTCATATCACTCCACATCAAACTCGTGGACAACTACGACTTTGACCAAAACTTGTTGGTTTCTTCTTTAGCCCTCAGTAACACCGAATTCACGTGCACACATCTCATCCGAATAATTAAATCTCTTTATTCATTCAATCTCTCTTGATATCGATCTATCACATGAGCATCCAATATATATATATATTTATATATATATATATATATATATATATATATATATATATATATATATATTCCTTATCCTAGATTATTAAACGGGCCCCTTTTCCCAATGTGCACCACCAAAAAGCGGGCCGAGGGACCAGTCCAGCCCGGAGGTGGGGTCGGCTTTCCACTGGGGCCGCGTCGGGACAAACAGGGAACACATGTCACGTGTGACGAGGGTGGGGGGTAGGGGGGGGGGTAAGGACGGACACTGGAGCCATGTCCAGACCAGGTGGGATCTTCCCCCCCCCCTGTTCTATTCGCGGCGGGGACTATCCGGTGCGGGGCAGGACAAGGTCGGGGTGAAACATGGCTGATAATCCTGGGCCCCTGCCCTGTGATTACTTCTGTGGGACGGCAGGTCGTCTATGCAGCAACTCTAGCCAATGCAAACCCTGGAGAGACCGCGGGCTGGCTGAACCCGATGCCAAAGCCCCCGTATGCGACCCCCCTCAGCACACCTACCTTCACCCCCTCCGGTACGCGCGGCCCTCAGTCTGTGTTATTGTGGGTGGGAGGGGGTACCATCCTTACCACAGCGGAAGGTAAATGTGTAGAGAGCGGGAAATGGGCGTATGTCAAATTGAACATAATAAATTATATCCCGCCTATCGAGGCCGCAAACTATGGAACCAGCAAGAAACTGACTTAAAGTTTGCAGATACTAAACAAAATGTTAAGAAAATATTGAAAACGAAATATAATCTTCCTAATACCGATAGGCGGGTATACTAAATCCATACCCCATGAAGGGAAGAGTATACGTGTCACCTTATTATTATAACTTTATCAGGTTGTATTTCATTACATCATCATCATACCATTGCATTACTGATAATATGTATAATTCTTTATATTATCATAGTATTGATTGTAATTTGTTGACAACGCCCAAGGATAAAGGCATGTAATTGTTGGCAAAATGGAAGAACACCAACCTTGGTGAATTTTGTTTGAAATAATAAAAAAAAAATTAAGGGAAAATGGAAATTATTCATCACCGATGATGGCGATTACGTAATTTATCTCACCCCTGGTATTTGTTCTCCATAGAAGAAACACTAGGAGCTTGTATCCAATGCCCATTGAGTATTTAGGAAAAATATTCAATGGGGGATTATGTCATAAATGTTAGCCCATTTGTCAATGTGAATGTTGAGATTAATTCAGAAAACTATTCAAGTTTAGGGTCAGAGCTGGATCCCACCTCATCTGAATCGCTACGTAATTCATGTGGCTTTGCTTTGGTAGTTACTATACCATTCAAACTTGAAGGGATACGAGCTCTGACCCTAGACTTTCATTGGTGTCCTCTACATAAACCTAAAGGGAGTTCTTTAATTCACCGGGCGGAGATAGGAAAAGTCTATGATCTCTGACCTATACTGAGGTGAGATTACGGGAAAAAAGAGTTATTAATGATTTTGTCTTTTCTTTGATAACTTACAATGATGAATAACAAATAAAATACGAACTTGTATCAAATAAAAGCGGTCGTAAAATCTCCTTGGACTAGGCTCTACGTAAAACCTCATGGGGATTACGGCCGCTTGTATATGAAACCAGTTCATATTGTGTTTGTATTACGGCAGACTCTGGGGGTTGGGGGATATTAGAGTATGTATAAGTAGGAGGAACCAGGACAAGAATTGTTATGGCCGATATATATAGTACTATGCCTGCTGAGCAGAAATCAATATTATCTTGCGGTTGTTTTTTGTTTTTACTTTTCTCATGCTTGCCGAGCGTAACACATGTCAAGCAAACTAATGCCATGCTTCTTACCACCCCCCCCCCCCCCAAAAAAAAAAAGAATATATTGAATATAAAGGAGAAAAAAAAGAAGAAAAAAAAAGATAAATTACTAAAAAAATACTAATCAAATAAAAGAAATAGGATGAATTAAAAAAACAAGATAAGGCCACTAAAAAAATAAATTGTTTCTCATCACCAAGCCATGAAAAATATGACGAGGGCGCTTTTTTTTTTCTTTTTTTTTTTTGCTATATCAAAGATGACAGACCCTGCATAAGTGGACACCCTCCGATCCGGGCCAAAGTGGCTGCTTACGCGGGGTGTCTGCTTACACGGGGTTTCCAGATATTTACTGGCTATACATTTAATGCATCCCTGACACCAGGAGCTTTAATTTGATACTAAATACACATACCTTTTATAATTTCTATCAAGATTCATCTATTAAAAAAAAAAAAAAAAAAAAATCTTCTAAAACCGTTTTTTTCTGATGCGCGCGGTGTAGAGAAACAAGTTTGTTTTTTTGAGTGGCCTAAGACCAATAAAATAAAACCATCATAACACCACTTAGACGCTAGCGAGCACATTCGCTCATATGAAAATTATTCTCCACTGAATCAAACTGTCAGCCGAGACAAAAATCACATCTATACAATGGAGAGGTTGAGTGGCAGCTCTCGGGGCAGGCTGTATAGCGTAATGGTGAAATGTAATGTCTATATTTGGTGGGTGATAACACGGGCCTTAGTGGTGGTGGTGGTGATGGTGATGTGCAGCGTAAAAGTGCTGGAGATACGTAAACCAACACATGAATGGTGAATACGCCGGGTTAGTCGTCAATCACCCGAGGTAGAGTAGTTATGAATGTCAAACAAATACCATCATATTGGTGATGGAAAACTGAAGAAAAAAAATAAACAAAAAAAACAACAACAAAAAAACATACTGCCTGAAGAAGTCACATCAATTGGGACGAAACGTTGCAAACAAGAAAGTTAATTTGCCCCCTCCCCCTTACTCCGATGTTCAATCAACCCCCAAATAAAACCTCATTTATATCATTGGTTTTTTTTGTGGATTTGACATCAACTTGAAAAAAACCCCAGAAATCAGTAGTTTTTATTTTCTGTGTGTTATGGTCTTACTTTCGTATTATCATAACCAAACATAATTCATGTCGAATTTTAGACATTCACCTCTGAAAGAGAGTCTTTTCATTGGATCAATTAGGAGTAAATGGCATGTTCATTATTGATGAATGAGCATGGAATCAAATACAAAGACAACAATTAAACGGTTTGGTTTACATTGAGTTTATAGGTAACCCACTTGCACCCAGTCAACTTGCCCTTCCTACAACTCTCTGTCTGGGATCCATATATATCAAGAACCAATGGGTCAATGAGGTGTTTCCGTCTCTCAGGATTGGTCATAGTCAGTTGGGCACGCCACTAAGACACTGGCCCTCTGCATCTTTCCCAGTGTCACAGTGTTAGCACGTGGGTGGTGAAGGGATAGTTATTGCAGCACGCTAAAAGTCTATATAACCTCTTCTATAGACTTGCTCAAGTCTGAACATTCATAAAATGATTAAACACAATCAGAATAAAGTTCATGATTGGCCCATGAATCCTGTATCCCAACAAGAGTAGCCATAGGATGCAGGGACTGGTGCCAGTCTAGCTCTCCTACTAAACCTAGGTGGCCCATATATAATAAACCATTGTACATACAAAGAAACCAATGATACTATCGTAAAACTGGATGAGTTTCAATCTTGGCCACTGTATGCCACGACTGGAGTTTGGCTGAGTGACTTCATGAGGCGAAGCCGAGTGAAGTCCAGAGCCAAAACTCCAGGAGTGGCATGCGATGGCCAAGATTAAAACAAATCAGGTTTTGATTTTATCCTACCGCGTCTCCTCGATTTTGGAATATTACGTGATAACAATTCTGTATGCCACTAGTGGCATATCAAACTCCGTATGCCAGTCAGCGTGGCATACGGAAACTCAATGTTGAGCCTATGGGACTTTATATTAGGGGTAGGATAAAGAGAAGAAATGTGAGACGGGGCATGCGTCCCATGTACAAAAAAAAAAAAAAAATTCTTCAAAAATCATGGGGATGCGAAATTAAATCCCCCGACACCACTGATTTTTTTAGGAGGGATTTTTAGGAAACCAATGATACAGAGAAGGTTGGGATAGTTGCAGATAAATTCGCGTCAGAGCATGCACTATAAGTACTGTTCCCCTTCATATAACCAAGAGATCTTGATCCTCATATGATGCTGTTGTTGTTCATTTCCCACCAGGAAAAGGTCAATCTTTTCAATTCGTCTTCATTTTTGCATTTTGATATGGTATGAGAGTTTAATAAAGGAAAATATTAAGGCACGGTAATATGAATAGATTGTCTACACACAAAGTGCAGTATACATTTTATCCTTTGTTATAAATGAATAACCTTAGGTATAAGTTATTTCTATGGAGATTTCTTGGATGTTTGTGTGGGTCTATATAAATGAAACGGAAAGAGTTGTGTCCAAGGTACATAACGGTCAAACAAAAATAAAAACATATGGAAAACTAATAAGAGTCTGTTATACTTGAATAAAACCTGGAAGAGGAGCTTTATTGGATTTACATAAATGAGACTCGACGTAAATTACCACATCTTTCGTAATATAAGTACGGCACATGATCTTTTCGGCGATATTTTCAGAGGATCGGGGGGGGGAGAGACTGGCATTGTTCTTATATGGTGGGTGAAAAGTCTTAGAGGGAACTGCATAGATATTCATAGCCCCTGAAAATATGCCATGAGTTTTGGTTGCGGAGTAATCTTTTATCAGGCAAAGCCGTAACGGGTCACTGACGAAGTGGCTAATGTTTGTGAGGACATCAGTAATTTGCTACAATACTCCATGGGCGTTGAATACAAATTCCAAATGTTAAATCGTTGGTGGAAAATTACCAGGAATCAGATAAATACACAAATTTGACTGGTTCCAGATACAAGCAGAAGTATGCTCCAGGGAGTTGCGAGGATATTGCGTAGGGACAACTCGAAGGAGCATACGACCGCTTTTATCTGAAACCAATCTATATTGTATTTATCATCCACGTTTTCCTGACAAGCGGCGTACCGATATCAATTCATTTCAGGTACGCACTATTTTTTCATATGCACTATTTTTCCGTATTCCCCAGGTTTTGTATTCTCTGGGTATGTAGATACCTGCCTCCTAAGTGTTTTTCTATGGACACTTTGTATAAGGTGGATATATCTGCATGCTCTGGGTATGGTGATACACACTCCCTATGTGTTTTCTAAGGACACTTTGTATAAGGTGGATATATCTGTATGCTCCGGGTATGGTGATACACACTCCCTATGTGTTTTCTATGGACACTTTGTATTAGGTTGATATATCTGTATTCTCCGGGTGTGAAGATACATGCTACCTATGTGTTTTCCAAGGACACATTGTATAAGGTAAATATATCTGTTTTCTCCGGGTATGGGGATACACACTCCCTACATGTTTTCTATGTACACTTTGTATAAGGTGGATATATCTTTATCTTACCCCTAATAAAAAAACTCCATAGGCTTAACAATGGGTCACTGTATTCGGTCTGGAGTTCAGAAAAATGAAAAATATCGCTCTAGTGGGATACACTTGACAAATGATGTCATTTGTTAATGTAGAAGTAATTTAGATGGGCGGGGTAGGATAAATATTAAACCAAACTCGAGTTAGTTGTGTTATTGTTCATCGCACTCCGGCAAGATCGCGTATTAATGCTCTAGGCTTCGCCTCGTGCAGTAATACACGATATTGCCTTCGTGCGATTACCAACAACACGACTAACTCTTGTTCGGTTTCTCCATAGTATTCTCCGGGTGTGTAAATACACGCTACCTATGTGTTTTCTATGGACACTTTGTATTAGGTGGATATATCTGTATTCTCCGGGTGTGTAGATACACACTCCCTATGTGTTTTCTATGGACACTTTGTATTAGGTGGATATATCTGTATACTCTGGGTATGGTGATACACTCTCCGTATGTGTTTTCGATGGACACTTTGTATTGGGTGGATATATATTTGTATTCTCTGGGTATGGTGATACACACTCCCTATGTGTTTTCCAAGGACACTTTGTATAAGGTGGATTTATCTGTATTCTCCTGGTATGTAGATACACGCTACCCATGTGTCTTCTATGCATACTTTGTGGATAATAAGGTGAAGTGGCACATGGAAAACAAGAACTCGATCATGCAGCACAGGCAAACAGTGTCAGGGCATACACGGGGGACCTGAACATGTAGTAATACGGATACCGGCGTAACGAACGTAGGCCGCGGTGCGTATCACATCACAGATTGCTACGCCGTGCCGTCTTGATGAATTATTCTCGTGGTCTGTCTCCTGCAGTCCCTGGAGGCATCTCAGTGTACCCGAGCACTGTGTGGGGTTTAGTGAGACGGGCGAATAGGAGTGTGCTCCTAGAAATAACCCAGATCCATTCTTAAACAAATGTATTCGTATATGATTCTAGGTTTACTTTACTAACTTTACTGAATGGAAGTGAATTGTAAACAATTGGATAATTCTCCATAGACTTAACGTGGTGTAACTGTTTACCACGGGTATGCCATAAAATAGATATATATATATATATACCACAGGTGGCATATGAAGTTCAAAATATCTTACTGGGTAGAATTATATGGGCGGGATGACTGCAGACCCCGGAAGTTATCCGGCTAAAGACACTGGAACGCATGCGCATCCGGCACCACCGCGTCACCACATCAACGGATAATCTTTCATCTGTTTTTCTTTCTTTTCTTGGTCGGTTTAAGTAACTGTTTATACACCTTTTATACACTGTTAATATGTATCATTTCCTCAAAACGTACCTGTATCATGTATCAATATCATTTCCGCCAATTCTAGTATATATTCGAACTGACTATTCGGCCCTAGATATTATAGAGGAAACCCATTCAAGTTTAGGGTCAGAGCTCGTATCCCATCGAGATTGAATCGTGAAGTAATTCACAAGGCGAAGCCGCGTGAATTATGTAGCGATTCAAACTCGATGGGATTGAGCTTTGACCCTAAACTTGAATGGGTTTCTGAATTTATCTCACCCTTCACATTGTCAAATGGGCTAACATTTGTGACATAATCGCCCATCGGATATTTTCCCTAAATATCTCATGGGCATTAGATACGAGTTCCCAATGTTAAGTCTATGGAGAAAAAATATCTGGGGTGAGATAATACAGCTGAGAGCCGACTCTCTGAGACTGCTGTGAGACTGTATCGGGGATATTTGCGGACTGATTTCAGGAGCCGGGCGGGTAACACCTCCTGGCCCTAATTCCACAACAGTGATGTGAGATGGCGGCAGAGACTCGTGTGGCGCGGGGCAGGCGGGCTGAACACGACACTAATAACAACCCGCGACCACTAATAACTCTGTCACTAACTCATCGCACTGCTTCGGGTGCTGGAGGTGGGGGGAAGGGTTCGGGATGGGCATGGCTGAATCTACTCTGCAGGAGATTTAACCTGCTCTGTGTATAAAGCGGGATTCACACGATGGGACAAATCGACCTGAGACTGGTGTACTTCACACCTTTGCACCAGTCGGCTACTATTTCCAGCTGGGTACAAAGTTTCACAGATTGGGGTATCTTACAGATTCAGGGTAACATGGTGGATTCAATTCACATGGGAAGACCTAGCAGGTACATAGTCTCACCCCTACACCCCTAAACAGGGTACATAGGGTACACAAGGTACACAGTCGCCGACTTAGGGTACTTCCCCGTGTGAATAGGTGTTATTTGAGACCACTGAGACTCACAGATTGGGGGAGAACATGTGAAATACATTTGTCTCACCAAAATGCCCCTCTAAATTTTAAACCTGTCAAAATCTCATGAGATTCTGTTCCTTGTTAGGGGTGATTGTAGCCGATAGTTACAAGAGAAAAAGATTGTCTCAGCAAAAAGGAACCTTGTCATTCACACAAGGAGATTGTGTTCCAGTACCGAATCTCAACGGGATATGCCTTAGACAAACGGCCTGTGAGGTACGTGAATCCCACCGTGTGAATCCCACTTTACATGTTGGTAGGATTAGGAGTTCACCAACGTTGCAGTGGATCTCATATTGCATGCCAGTAAATGTATATGTGGCCCTAACTCTGTGACTATTCATTTAGGCTTAACGAGTTTCCTTACCCTGAACCTGAACTTCAAAGACTGAACTTGAACCATTAATCTATATGTATGTACTTATTGCTTGTGAAACCAAATAAGAACCCAGTAACTGCCCAGTGTTGTAATATGACACATTTTGCTTATGCACATGTTTCTGTTATAAAAAAACAACTTGTAAAAATGCACCAAGAAAACTAGCGTGATGCCGAAGCTGGCGTGATGCCGAAGCTCTTTTTAGGATAATAAAGAATTAAAAATTAAAAAAACAATGTAATACATGGTTTGGCAGAACTAGGCAGGTATTCTGAACAATTGAAATCATCAAGGCCAGTATACACATACTCATATGCATATACACAGTTTAGGGTGCATCCTTGCAAGCAAACCCAAGTAACTTACTTAAGTGATATCCACAGGGTAATTGTACAACACACTCCTTGAGTGAATATTAAAACTACCTTGGCAATTATCTAATTGCTTACATTATTAGTTCAATTTAATTTGGTCGCCCTGTAATGCTTACTTCCTATGCCCGCTGGCAACATCAACAAGGAAAATGTGACAGATTTAGCTTGGTTAATTGTCGAAGATGTCATTCTCTTACTCCCTGGTCCCTTATGTCAGTTGATTTATATCTGTAACTACATGCTTTCAAGGTTGTTTATCTAACATGTGTGTATGTCCGTAAACCGTGGCAGAGTTAATGTGAGATAACATCATATAATTATTCTGATATTATGATGCTATTTACTGTCATTGAAAGGGGCGAGATCTAGACCTCACTCCAATTGTAAAATACACAATACTTCATTCATTTGGATGCATTCTGTCGGATCCAGTTCTGAATAAGTCACATACCCATGCAAGGATTTTTTTAATTTTTTTTTTAACATTTATTTATACTGGGATCATACTCAGCCTTGCGGCTAGTTTCAATGTATGCCAGTTCAATGATTATTCCAGCATCTTGTTACACATAATTTTCTTGCAGCATGTAAGCACAACTTATGTACAGTAGTAAATAATAAACAATAAACAATAAACAGCAGCAGAGGTTTTTAAACGAGCAGTTTGGGCCGCTCATTCACAGAGCATGCCTCAACTTAAAATATACAAAATTTATAATTTCATTTCTGAGGTTGAATTTATATGTTACTTGGTTACATGGAAGAAAAAAAATGTAGACAATCATTTTACCGTAGAGATCACTCCTGCTGGAGGAAACACAGGAGAAAACATTTTAGGAGGATATTTAGGAGGGACTTCATGGGATTTTAGATATTAAGTATTGTTTTTGCAATATTTTAAAGTTTTCTAGCGTATCTGTATTTCTGATTTCAGGGGCCAAATTATTCCATAGTCTAGCACCGTAGTACATTACATTTCTAGTAAATGTGGTTGAGCGAGGGGTCTGCATCTTGAAAAGTGGTGCATTATTCGCCCTGGTAGTTCTTGTTACCTCCTGCAGGAGCTCATTTTGTTTTGACTTACTATAAAAATAATTTAATGTGTGCATTTCCCTACGATTTTCTAGATAGGGTAGTTGTAGTGAACGGTGTAATGTGGTAACATGGGTAATTAGAAGGAAACAAATTTTATCTCACCCTGTAAAACATTATTTATTGATAAAATGAATCACCCAATTAGCTATTGAGTATTGGGTACACGAACTTCACGGCCGTGGAGTACGAGTTCCTAATGTTAAGTCCATGGAGAAAAATACCGGGGTGAGATAAGGAGCAAACCTCCATTGGTCACCTGTTCTTTCTACATAAATGCATACATTGTTATATCTGATATGAGATCTTCCACAAGACCACACAGTCTAAGCCGAGTTGTGATACACGCGGACAAAATGATATTAATGTGAATCAAATCGATTATGGAATATTTTTGATTAACTAGAAAATATCCTCCATATAGGACATACATGCCTATGTATACTGAACTCTTGCTATTCACAACAATGCTTTATGATAAGACCGGTGTAGCTTCACGCTAGTGTTATACACGAATTGCCCAGACTCGCCGCATGGTAGTATCATACCAAATGAAAACAATCAAGATATCACAAAAGAAAAACCACTCAGAGACACTGGATGTTTCCAATAGAGCTACTCAATAAAAAGGCAGGAGGCAGATGGACGTTGCGGGCATCTTTAACGTGAAAGCAGCATGTGGAAGTCCAAGTAAAGAGTCAGCTCACGGCACTGCAGCACGGCAGTATGGCCTGATACGCTTCACTTAAGCGACGGCTAGCCACTCCAGTCTCCATTTAGCAGCGGGTCTAGTACTTTACATAAAGAGACGGCTGGAACTGCGCATGCTCGCTACTCCTTCAGAAACTGTTTCATCGCATGGAGGGACGGCAGGGGATTCATTAACATACTTTCCCTGCCACCTTCCAAAAAACTGCAGTTTCTCTCTCTCTCGAAGCTTGCTAGTGGCTGCTGCATAGGAGCGCGCCCAGGAGCTAATGTATAAAATCAGTTTAGAGATTAAGCCCAATGCCCATCTACCGATTCCGGAACATTCATGTACCTTTGTCGGCGACAAACGGACGGTAATTTGTCTCACCAAAGGAATCCTAACGGAGTCGGCCGTCGTCGGTAGATGTAGGACAGCTAGGCAAGGGTGAGCCACCGATTAGTAGACCGATTTGCTTAGGACTAATATCCACCACCCCATCTTTTCATTGTCCGCCGGTCGAGCGAAGAGTTACGTAATTTTCCTGCGACAAGTTGACCGACTCCTATACGATTTGGGAACTAATCGCTCAACCCTGAATCGGTAGATGGGCATCCGGCTTTATTCTGTTGCAGGTCCCCCTTTGATGATTAAATGCTGTTTTACAGAGTAATACGCGTGGGGGAGTATTGAGTTAGAGTAAAAACTAGGTAATTGGAGGTGATTTCTTACCATTTTCTAATCCTACGCTGATTTGTGCTGTTGACCTTAGGGTAAAGATGATGGCATTACATATAGAGAATATCATAGAGCACAGTGAATGTATGGAGCTGGGAGGGCTCATAAATACAAAGCCGTAACTGATACAGTAATGAGAAAAGAGGTTGCCATTTATAGGCAATACGGGGGTTTATCTCACCCCGGGAATAAATGTCCATAGGTTTAACATTGGGAACTCGCTCTCCATGCCCCTACAAGTATTGTAGTCCGTTCTCCATGGTTTGTACCCTGTGCGTTGTCCATTCTGTTAATGTGTACAGGGGTGAGATAGACCCAGAAATAAATACATGAATGCTATGTGATATTCACTCGGCTGTCGCCTCGTTCATATCACTCCGCATCAAGCTCATGGAGAACGACGACTTTGACTAAAACTTGTTGGTTTCTTCATTAGTCCAGCAGGTATAGAGCAGATAGGCAATGGTCCCTGGGGACCGCCATTTTGACCTCTGAGTAGGTGCTCTTCGCTCCTGGCGGTGAAAAAGTAGGTGTTCTGAACTACTAGAGGTGCTAAATTAAGTGAGTGATAATAGGCCACTGTGACTACTCAAGCCCTTCTTAGTTAGGTGTGTTCATTTCAGAACAAGAAGCAAAAGGTATGTTCATCATTGATGGATGATCATGCAATTATGAATGACTATCAATTAAAAGTTTTGGGTTACATTCAGTCTATTGATAGTTATCTCTAACCCACTTGCACCCAGTTAATTTGCCATTTCTGCGATTGCCTGACTCTAAGATCAAAACGTATCTAGCACAAGTGGGTCTTGAGGTATTTCAGTCTTGAGTGATTGGTCGTGGTCAGCTGGGCACACCTCTAAGTGCCTGAGACACTGGCACCCTGCTCCTTTCCCAATATCACAGTGAATAGCACGCATATAGTAAGGGGTTGATTTTTTTGTGGAAAATGGAAGTCTGTATGTGACCACTCTAACCTCTAGGCAATGTATATAGGGCGTGCGAGCTCACCCTAACTAGATACGAATTTTATTATTTAGAGTTTAGAGTTCATAATAATAACACTTCTAATGGGTATGTCCATGACCTCCCACCTACCCACCACCCACCACAAAGAAGTCTCGCTTCATTGCCCTTCGATTGGAATGGATTTTTGTCTCGTGCAGAATCAATAAACTTGTAAGCGAACGTAACGCCACCGACAGAGAACCCTGGTGGCGCAACTAGGCACAAAGACCCCCATCGGCGCCTGACCCCGCGCGGGGGGTTCAGAGCCCATAGAGTCCTCCAGGTGGTACTGTGAGGACCTCGCCTACCTGTGCAGGTGAGAACAACAGGTGTGGTTAAATATGCAGTCCCTATTGATCCCAGCTCAAATCAGAGACGTCCGCGGAAAGCGTGCAGCATGCAAGGCGCGTGCAGGGGCAAGCAACAGTAAAAGTTGCCATGAAAACTGGTGAAGTGGAGCTCTATGAGGTCAGTGATTGTGTGCGTACTTGGCCATAGCATGTCAGTAGTGAGCGATAATAGGGGACGTTGCCAATGGTTGGGTCTTATTTGATTAATTCATATGAAGGTCGATAATATAGTTAGATGGGGGCTTGTTATTTGCAATGATTTGTGTGCTGTATAAGTACTATAAATCCGGATGGTGAGGTTCTCATTGTACAGCATAAACACTGGTTAGCAGTTGGCATGTCATACCCGCCTTGCCACTGGCTGTCCGGTGGGTAGCAGGCAGCACGTCTAATGGGGCATGACGTGATAAACCCGACACATCAGCGCACGCATTAACATCTGGGATCTGATTGCTGGGAAGCACAGACGGGGAACTGTTAATAGCATGGAATAATAATACGAAACGGCCACGAGAGGAAGTGGTGCGCGGCACATCGGTGCTACTAATTAGCCAAACACAGGCGCGTTGAAAGGCAATTGGCGAGGCCAATGTGGCATATCACAGCACATGGCATATCGCAACACGCGGCATATAACAAGACGTCTGGGGGTCGTAGCTCCACCATTATGACAGAGCTGCAGATAGGATCGCAGAATAACCATCTGAGGGCCTAAACATTGCTCCTGAAATTTTGCGGAGCGTGTCGTAACCGCATAGGCGCATCACCGCATAAAATAAGGCTTTAAGCAATACTTTTTATGCGGACTCTCACACCAGGACGGGTCGTCTGCAGATCGCATTACTTTGGTTAGAAATGGCCTTGTCTGATATTCTCAATAACTATCCATGGTGGCGCTACCACCCTACTGCCCCTTGTTATTCTACCTATAGGAAATAGCAATCCACACCACAAGGTGTCAGATCAGTTTTAACTCTAGTGCCATCTGTATTTGATTAAAAAACTAATGAATCTTCCCCTTTCTCATTCAATATGGGCCCCTGAATTGTTGTATCGTTATCGCATCGTAAAAATAAGCGAATATAGGGGTACAATCCGGGAGCAATATTTTTTTAATAGGATCGTTAAAGTAATCGTAAAAATAAAATTGCGATCCGATTATAGCTTCAGATGGTGGAGCAATGGGGCCCTGGGGAAGGAAAGTTGGTAAATGGCCCCTGATCGGGTGGCCGACATGGGCCAAGGGGTTACGAAATTTGCCTGCGACAAGTTCACCAAGTCCTATACGATTTGGGAACTAATCGTTCAACCCAGAATCGGTAGATGTGCATTGGGCTTTACCGCTAACACCGCGAAAGATCTGCTGGGAGAATGCCTCATTGAAAGGGAATTGCCGATGCCAATGTGGCATATCACAACACGCCAGTCAATGCGTTAGTAGTCTATGAAAACAAGACATTGAGCCAGCTCTTCCAGCGCCCCTCATGGTTCAGGTCTTCTCACTGAGTATGCCATGGTGTAATGCCTGTTAAGTGGAACCACCCCATCAACAAAACACACCGAAAACCCTCCCAAACTCCTCTTGAATTCCTCCAATCCCATAATAAATTCAAACGAACACCCGTCCCAAGACCAAACCCATCCAAAAGGTTAGATTTTCTTATTTGTGTATATTTTTCTTTTTTTAAATTCTTGGGCTAATTGAAAATCCGGCGGAGACGAGGAATTCTTCTCTCAGATATCAAATAAAGGTGTCTTATTAAGAACTGCTTTAGTCTCCAAGGACATGTGGCCGTGTACACACACCACAAAAAGCGCGGACCATGCGCTGCCGTTGCTGCAGATCCCAAACTAATTTTACGCCAATCCCCTCTGAAAGCCTTTGGGGGCACCGGGTCCTGTTTTGGCGACGCAAAACAGCTGAGTGGGGCAAGCAATGAATAAACAAGACGGAATACGGCGGACGGCGAGCATATTTTTGCAGCGGCGGTCTCACAATGAGGGGCTGAAGAGGACTGGTCGCTGTGGTGCAGTGGTTGACGTGTAGGTCAGCACGGTATATGACTGCCTGCTATACAAGTTTTAAATCATCGTGGCACATATTGCTTTGATATGTCACGTTACATATTCATCTCGCATTTTTATCCCATAGACATAGAACTCGTATTTAACGCCCGTGGAGTATGGTCAAAATAAGGCCTGGCGTCCACCTACTACGATAGAAATTTAGAGCTACCGATATGGCAGCGATACATATCGAAGACATATCGGGAAGGAGTAAAATCGGACATATATGTCTAGACATGCCAATCCACCACGCTTCAAAAGGGGGTTCTTTGGTGCCTAATTGCAGAAACGTGGCCAACTGCCCTGATATTAGGTGACATTAGACACCGATAAAAACCCTATACAATGGAGCTTTTTATTAGGGGTAGAATAATGCGAACTATACTTTCACGGCCGGGGAGTACGAGTTTCGAACGTTCAGCCTATAGAGAAAAATACCGGGGTGAGATAATACATAGTTCCCTCATGGCCAACAACAGAAAGTTTTCCACCCTATTTCTGCATCCCTCCTTAAACCCTGCCCCCACCTACCACGATTCTGGTCCCGATTGGCCTAACGACGGCCTTCCCGACACCATTCCGATTCTAGCGTGAGGTCAGCCAAAATCGTGGTAGGTGGAACAGGTTTCTGCGATTCCGCCCACGACAGCTCACGATAGGCTGCGATGAAAATGCCAATCGTTGAGGTCCCGATAATTTCCACCATGTTGGAAATTTCGTAGCCTGTCGTTGGGTATCATAGCCTATCGGGAAGATATCGTGGTCAGCGCGTATGATTCACCGATTGGATCACGACAGAGGTCTACGATTCGGGGACCTCCCGATAGGTCACGATTTCGCCATTTCAAATCGTAGCGATCGGGAAGCATGTCGTGGCCTATCGTGGTAGGTGGGGGTCCCCTTTTACTCGCAGACACGCGACCACGTCAGTGCAGGGAGAAGAAGCCAGATGTAGCTGCATTAATTGATGAACCCCCGCATCTGAGTACGCCCACGCCTATTGAAAACTGCCCCAGCGTTGTGTGATCTGCGTATTTACATCGCCCATTGTCACCTCACTCTTTTCACGGTCGGAAGAGTGGAGACTGCTCTTTTCATTTTCACTCTGGATGGTTCGGGGGATTGTGTCAAGTTGGAACCATGAGCGAATGACAAGTACTCTGTCCTGCTCAGCCAATTAATGAAAAGAACTACACACAGAGGCTCTTTGAGTAATTGTTCATCAATAGCCCCCATGGAGTGGGCGCGCTTACTGTACTCTCCATCCCTCGTTAAGGGGAGAGAGCTAATATTTAATGTTAGTGATTGCTTCTAGCCCCTCTCATCTGGGGGTAAATAGAACCCACTTTGGGATGTGATTAGATCACGCGGCATAATTTCATTGTTTTCCTGATACATTAAGGCTCCCCATATGCCAACCCGTACGCAAACCCAGGGAAGACTTCCAAGTGGTGGGTGGATCAGCTGATGAACGTAGTAGTGGGCGCGTGTGTGGGGTATAAACAGGGGGAGCTAAACACCAGGGAAGCCATAGCATCACGCAAGCACTATATAGGAGAATAACTTCGGAATACTAGTATGTTTCAAGGCACGACATACAATATATATATACACAATATTGACTGGTTTCAGATACAAGTGACCGTATGCTCCGAAAGGTTGACGCGTAGTAATATCCGAGCGTATGCGTAGAGTCAACTGCAAGGAGCATACAACCGCTTTTATCTGAAACCAGTTTATATTGTATTTATTATCCACCTTTTTCTGCACAAGTGACATGTCGATATCAGTTCATTCTAGTTATGCACTATTTCTCCCTACGCACTATTTTTCGGTATGCACCACCCGGAGCATACAACATATCCGTATGCGCTGGGTATGTCCATACACACTCCCTATGTGTTTTCTATGGACACTTTGTATTCGGTGGATAATAAAAGCCGTTAACCGTCTGTATTTTGGAAATCATAGATGAATAAAGAAAATGTCAATATCCTTTGTTTTTTTCTCAGAAAGCATCAGAGGGAGGATTATTGCATACAAATTACCTTCTTTTGACTTACTCTCTGCTAGTATCGAACATATGAAATAAAAAGGAAACCTACAAAGTTTAGGGTCGGAGCTTGTATCCCATCGAGTTTGAATCACATGGTAAGTCACAAGGTGAAGCCGCGTGAATTACAGAGCGATTCAAACGAGATTGGGTCGAGCTGTGACCCTAAACTTGAATAGGTTTCATGAATTCATCTCACCCTTAAAAATGGCTAATGGGCTAACCTTTGTGACATAATCCCCCATAGAGAACCGTTTGTAAATACTTAACAGGCGATGGATACGAGTTCCTAATGTCGAGTCTATATAGGGGTATGTTTGTGTTGCATAGATACACCCAGCTTATGTGGATATGAAACCGGGTAATGTTTCGGGTATTTTGTATCCTTATGGTACAACCCTATTAACTTAGCCTGGTATTAATGTCCATAGGCTTAACATTAGGAACTCATACTCAACAGGCTTGTGAGTATAGTAACTCATACTCAATGGGCGATGAACAGATCTCTATACATATTTCCAGGCCAAAATAAAATCAGAAACATATTCGTATTTGGTATTATTCCCCGTTCACCATCTCATCTGGAGCACTTTATTCATCATGGGAGCATATTATTCACTCTGCTATCACCTCGTTCATATTACTGCGTGCTCCAAACTTGCAGCGGACACAGACACAGACCGAACACTCATAAATTTCTTTCTTAGGACCTGAAGGTGCTATATGAAGACCTTAGGTTCAATATTACTGGAGTTCTATTTTAGGACTCGTAGTCTCACTCTCATCAGGGACCTGTTTCAGTAGTCTTGTGACATTAGGCCTAGACAGACATCAACAGCGGCACCAACAGTGCAAGCAACAGTGGAAAAAAACTAGCAAATATCTGAAGATCGAAGTGGCCAATCTTCTTCATATTTGGA
Source organism: Alentia gelatinosa (assembly GCA_950022655.1). Classification (NCBI taxonomy): domain Eukaryota; kingdom Metazoa; phylum Annelida; class Polychaeta; order Phyllodocida; family Polynoidae; genus Alentia; species Alentia gelatinosa. The sequence continues at coordinate 60,834,908 of OX465586.1, read as the reverse complement.
ACGATTATAGATTATATGTATCCCCTACTCATATTAAAGTCATTGCTTAATTCCTACGAGAAGTGAGTGAAACTCCGTGTGTCATCGACTGCAATCTTGTGATCTGTCCGTATGGTGTCACAGACGCCATCTAGACATGTCACGAAACTACTGAAACAGGTCCCAGGTCTTGAGTAAAGAAGGACAATAGGAGAAGAGGTGGGTGGCTCTCTTCAGCTGTGGTCCGAAGGGAGTCCTTCCTATAAAAGCCTGTTAGACAGCACGGAGACTTCGGATGACTGGTTGCCCTCTGTACTCTTACCCGGTGTTTACACTAGACGGCTAAACATACAGTGACTCTAGATCATCAAGCCAGTAGTTGTCAGGTGGTGGCAATGTCCACTGCAAAAGTCATCAACCTCCGAATGGACTTGAGCGTTTACAGTGACAACTAAGTTTTCACAGAATCGCCGCCCGTCTAGACCGCAAATTCATGCTAGCTAGAAATAGTCGCGGGCGTCAGAGCATGACCAATTGTCATCAGGTGGGGCTAAATTGAATAATCTGAGGCAATCAGATGATCTGCAATCATCACATGCTGGGCGTTTACATTAAACGGGATTCACACGGTGGGACTCAGGTACCTCAAATGCCGTTTGTCTAAGACAAATCCTGTTGAGATGCAGTACTGGAACACAATCTCCTCGTGTGAATGACAGGGTTCCATTTTGCTGAGACAAATTTTTTCCCTTGTAATTGTCGGCGACAATTACCTCTATCAAGGAACAGAATCTCATGCGATTTTGACTTTAAACAGGTTTAAAATTTAGAGGGGCATTTTGGTGAGACAAAAGTACTTCATACGTTCTCCCCCTGTCTGTGAGTCTCAGTGGTCCCAAATTACACCTATTCACACGGGGACAGTTCCTGCTGAAAGTCGTCAGGAGGTGCAAAATGCTAAGATCGCTGGCCAGAATCGTCTAGTGTAAACGCCAGGTGAGGAAGGTCTGGTATGAGTGGGAGCTATACCTCTTTACCATGATGAAGTGCGTCTCTCCATCCGCCAGAGGGCAGGGCGAGCTTGACGTCGTCCCCAGACCGGAAGTGAAGAATTACTATTGTGTTTCGGGAGGAAATGTAGTCAAGTCACTGGGATGAATACTCCAGGAGGCACCGTTGGGCTCTGGATAGTTTGTCAAATATCACATTACTCCAGGACATAGAAAGGGTTCCACCTAAACGTTAATTTCTATCCGGATAGGCTAATACCAAAGTGAACCCCCTGTATATCCTGAAGGGTTTTGGGTTGACTGTGTCTGAATATCTGGGAAGAGTCATAACCAAATCACTACAAACTGTGCACATGTCATCGACCCTCTGGTGTCCTTGTGAAAAAAAGTTGATTGACAATTAAATCTCATCCAGAGTACTCACAAACTCACAGTCCTACTGTTCAGAACATCTATTCCTATATACCTATGGCTGTACACTCTATGCTTACACCACGCTCTGGGGGTGGAGTAACTATCTGATACTACCCAAGGTTGGTATACTACCCAAGGTTGCCGTATACTACCCAAGGTTGACATTTAGACCAATCAGATTGTCTCTTATTAAACCACATTTGAAGGTATATAGGAATAGGGAAACCAAGTTTCAGTGAAAGGAAGTCAAAATTACTCGGTAAGGCTTGGAAAAATTACTGCCCGCGGCCAGGGCCTTGGGCAGTAATTTTTCCAAGCCTTACCTCGTAACTTTGACTTCCTTTCACCGGAACATAGTTTCCCTCTATTATCATATCCATACCTATTGCCAAACGTGTATGAAATACTGCACGCTGTTCGGGTGCAGTATAAATAATGTTCAGGCGCACTGTGCCCGTACTGCATTGGCACTAATATTGGGTTAACAGGCAGTGAATCTACAGCTGCGTAGGAAGCTAAAATGGTATTTAGAATTTTCAGGTATATAAAAAGAAAACGGCCCTCCCTACAGGATCAGTAACCGCGTTTTCTCTTATTATCTCACCCCAGATATTTTTTCTCCATAGACTTAACATAGGAAACTCGTATCTAACACCCATTAGATATTTAGGAAATATATCCAATGGGGGATAATGTCACAAATGTTAGCCCATTAGTCAATATTAAGGGTGAGATAAATTCAGAAACCCATTCAAGTTTAGGGTCAGAGCTCGATCCCATCTCATTTGAATCACATAGCAATTCACGCGGCTTTTTATGGGTTTCCTTTATAGTACTTCATAGACAGTTTTCGGTACATAATGCAATTAGTCGTACGACCTATCACGTTACATTCATTTTAAACGCTAACATTAACATTTCTAGTAGTACTTGTAATTGCATGGTTAAAACAGATGTACATACATCGGTGCCTTTTTTTATTTCAATATCCCACTTTTTGTTAAGAAATAGTGCATTGTACTTGTATTCATACTTGTTCATATACTCATGTTTAAGGTCGCTCGGTATAATAACGTTAGTATTTTAGAGCAACCTTATCCTTTCGATTATTACGAACCTAATCGTTATTAGATCGACCTTTCTTAAGGTTGCTCGACCTTTGGTGATGAAAAATTATTGTGATTTCTGAAAATATAGAAACAATGGGTAGTGGTTTATTGTGGTCCCCTACATTTTCAATGGGTATTTCCTTATCATTGGGAAATAATATACTATTGCTATCATAAAAGCCAAATACGGCTCCGATGGACTTGTTGACATAGTATGGTTCTCAGGGCCCTAATGAATTCTTGGTCACAACCGATACGGGGCCTCCAAGTAATCCCTCCTATGTGGCTTCAAGGAATTCCGGTTTAAAGCCGCAACGATGTCTCACATGATTACCCCAAGAAGGTGATGTAGGTTCCAGGTATTCCCTCCCTAACGTCAAGTGATGTCATACGATGACTTTTGCAAATCAATTGAGCCTTGATGGTGACAATGAAGTCCAATTTAAAAAAGGAAATTATATTGGATAAGGTTCGCATACAGGCATTTATCCCACCCCTCATATAAAATCCCATAGGGCTTAACATTGAGTTTTCCGTATGCCATGCTGACTGGCATACGGAGTTTTATATGCCACTAGTGGCATACAGAATTGTTATCACGTAATATTCCAAAATCGAGATGACGGGGTAGGATAAAATCGAAACCTGCTTCATTTTAATCGTGGCCACCGCATTCCACTCCTGGAATTTTGGCTCCGGACTTCACTCGGCTTCGCCTCATGAAATCACTATGCCAAGCTCCAGTCGTGGCATGCTGTGGCTAAGATTAAAACTCATCCAGTTTTACGATATTATCGCCGTCTACCATCAGAACCACTTTACATTTTATATAATACTCAAGCAAGCAACGGTAGTATCGGTACCAAATTTGAGTCATGATAGCAAGAAACTTTACATTACATTACCTGGTATAGACATCAACAAGACATAATAATATCATGACACGAGTATGTATTGTAAATACATGTACAAGTTCAATGGTGCGAATTGAAGCCATGAATGGGTTCTGGATGATGAAAGTAATATAATCACGTTATGATTGTCCAAACGTTCTGATCATCCAAGCTTTATCCACTGGGGTCAGTGGCAACTACACGTAATGATTCCACTCGAATCCCGCTACCTTTGGTCAACAGTGGAACATTCAAATGTCACGCTTCATTTGGCAGGAAAGCGATAAGATCGTACGCGAGGCGTGAACGACGAAAACCCACGCGGGCACTTTTATATGGCTGCCTTGTGGAAACTTCCACCTCCTCCACCTCATCATCCCCCCTCCCCCCCTCTTCATCCCCCCCCTCCCCTCTCATCTAAACGCATGCGCAGTGGCATGCATCACCCGGATGAGGATGTATGCGCAGGTCAGCGGGCCCACGTTATACTAAGTACATCGTGCCCCGCCTCGCTGCACCTTCACTGCCCACTTGTGAGCGCAACAAGAAAATGGTCATTCAATTTTCCCGCTGGGGTGGGCAGGCGGCCGGCCAAAGTGACATTTATGGTCGGTTTCCGGGCCCGGTTGTTGATCGATCAGGAGGGTAGCTGTGATAATTAGGGAACAAATGGGCGGGCGGCGGGCGGAGGGTGTGGGGACGGGGGTCGGGGAGGGGAGGGGTGGTCATTGATGGTCAGTTGAGACTCATGTGTTCTTCACTAGGGTCTGCTGACCGATCGCCGCCACGGCTGACAGATGATAAACATCCAGGCGACGGTCAGGAGTAGGGCGGGAGGTAGACTGACTCCAGGCCCTGCATCCTATAGTGGGAAACACACTGTACGATTTGGTTTCCATCGGTTATCTCCCTAAATCGTAAGGGCATTTTAACTAGTCTCAGGAGAATTTGCGCTTGGCATCGACCATCAAAGCAGGATTTATGGATGGGGGTTGTGGTAATTTTTGGTGATAAATCGTAAGCAAATTCTGTTCACATTGGACGACTAACTTCCGAATTTCTCGGAGATTTGAGGCCACCGATAAAGGAACAAGCAATAAATCTTAGTATATGGGGGCTAAATTGGTGAGCGGGGCTCAGTCTGTGTGTAGCAGGGACATTTCTGCTCACCCAGCGACTAATTATGGGCCAAAATTGATAGGTACCACAGGGGGTCTTTCTGAAACTCTGCTGTCGCTGACAACGGGAAGGAACAGGTTCCTTAATTCATCGGTCCTGATTTCGGAACATTAGACTGCAATTTATCGGCGACAAAGGTACATCACCATGGGGGGTTGAAATCTTAGGCAAAGTTCTTGAGGGGGGTGCCACACTGACCGACTCAATTTCTAGGTCTCGCCTGAGCTTACGGTTGTTCTTTCATCGCCGGGAAAGGAACATTCATATTCCGAAGTCGTATAGTGTGTATGGGCCTTAAGTCTACCCTCCTCACTGGGATACAGGGACTGGTACAATCAGTAATGGGTGTTAGTTTTCTGGCGCTGCTTAGCTCCTGTATTCCCAACACTCTCCATACAGATATCCTGGCTACTGGTCAGGATATTTGCTTGGAGATTGAGGGGGGGGGGGGAGTCGGGGGGATAGGAGGAGGTGTAGGGTTAGAGGGAGCGACTGGGGGGACATATACAGGAGGTTCTGTTCCTACTAGATAAGTCTTTGATTCATGGGACAGTTAGAGATGGATATATACTATAATGGACTTGCTTGCACACACTATATACATCATCTAGAGTTTAGAGGGGTCCATACAGACTTCCAGGGTACTGCATACATACTATCACTTCACTATTTGTGTGTTATTCACTGTGATAATGAGAACAGAGCAGGGAGCCAGTGTCACAGTGTCTTAGAGGTGTGCCCAGCTGACCATGACCTATCACTCAAGACCAAAATACGTATATAGCCTACACCGCGAACTTTAACCCCTATTATCCCAGGGGTTTAAGTTCGAGGTGTAGGATATACTTATTTATTTATATGTATCGTTATCATCTTTACCTCATCCTTAGTACTACATCCCATCATTTTGTTTAAAGTGTATATTATGTTCGACCATGCAAAGATTAATTGTGATTAACTGAACGCAGAGGAGCAAAATGTAATACCGACAAATTTGGCGAATTTTGTTCGATAAATAAAAAAAAACAAAAAAAAACAAAAAAAACCTCAAGACCCACTGGTGCTTGATGCGTTTGGATCCTAGATAGGCAGTTACAGAAATCACAAGTTGACTGGGTGCAAGTGGGTTACAGAAAACTATCCATAGGCTAAATCTAACTCAAACCTTTTAATCGTTATTCATTTATAATTGTACGACCATTCATCTATGATGAATATACTATTTGCTCTTATTTCTGATTATGTTCAATCATTTAATGAATGTTCATGATCAAAAACTTGAGCACGTCTAGGAGGGGAGGGGGGCGGGGTAACTAGGCGGTCATGAGGGGCGTGGACGGGGGTGGAGGGGGTCAATGGACGCCGGTGGACAGGTAGGGGAGTGATGGGGATGCTCGACATACCACCCTGACTAGCACCTCCTCCTGAAACAGAGATAGAGTCGAGAAATCTCCCGAGATATTTCACAGAAATATGCTAGCCCAGCTTTTTCTCGGATTCAACCTTCCCTGCCTGCAGAACAACCTTAAAGCCAATGACCATCTACCGATTTTGGAACATAAAGTATCTACTGATACGTCGTCTGGGTCGAGTATAAAAAATATACAAATGTAAAACTTCTACTACATTAATACGTCGTCTGGTGATAAAAACCTGTAGTAAGTAAATTAGATGACTACATTTTATCTCTTATTTAATGCCCTACAATGTAATGATACATAAATGGTTTACAGAGAGTAAACTAAAATATTTCATTCCACGGGTTTATGTACCTTTGTCAGCGATAAACGGACGGTGATTTGTCTCAGGTGAGGCATCCAAGCAGAGTCGGCCATAGTCGGTAGATGTAGGACAGCTGGGCAAGGGTGATCCAAAATCGTATATGCTCAAAATGATTAGATATAATTCCGTTGTTCAGTTATCCACTGATCATCTCTCTAGGTACCACTACCCCATGACACCCCTCCTTTATTCATATCCTGTTGAGTTGTGAAGACGTTTATAGTTGTCTAGAGGGTCATAATTGACCATCGAGGATAATTTACTTCCAGTCAGGGCGAAGACCCTCTGAATAAACTACAGCTGCTTCAGGCATATCCTGTATTTCCTTGACAGAAAATGATCACTCAAATTAAATGATAATTTTGTCACTTTAAATTGCCAAGCTAATTATGAAATTACCTACTTTCCTGGTCAGATTAAGTTAATGTATCGCTGCATCGGATGCCTACCTTCCTTTGCTGTGCAGCGAACTTTATAAAATCATCGGGCATGGAAATAACATCTATGACTATGAAAAGTATTTGTCATATATCACAGAAGAAAATATCCTGTTATAATGTTATAATGAATGTATGATATTTAATGATATTTAATGATATACATGGAATTAGTACGATGCATTAGGGTTAAAGAAACAGCAAGATTGACATAAAAGACAATGAAAGGATGATATAAATGGATATTACAACTGCATCATTTATATCAAGTAATGTGTATTCCCATTCCAACGTTTATCGTCCCGAAGGTAATGGCCTAACAAGGTGGTTTGATATACTTCATCTATAAAAAGTTTACTTTCTTTTTTCCTGACAATGCTTTCATGTTAATGGATTTCTATAAGCTATATTTCATTTATAACAGGATTTTCATTCTGAGACTACTAGCACCTTTCTCATTGAGAATAACCATAACCCTGAGGCTAAATGAGCATACCAATGTATGTCGTAGACGTAATACCCAAAGCACGAGGTTATTTTTCTACATGTATTCATCCCAGCCGACTAAACTGGAGGTGTATAACTAATTTGACAAGACAGGACACCTATTATTCATGGGCATCTAAATATAAAGGATATTTAGATAAGAGACGTCATTGCCTTATTCAGGGTTGGAAATGATAGCCAGATGCATCTTTTTGTGTATTGACTTACTAGCGGTAGCATTTTAAGGGAAACACAGCACAATCCATTATATTGAACCCCTTTACAGATACACTTAAACCTTATATCCGATAATTATTGTTTTAACAAAGTGTTTTTGAATTTTAATCCTTATTGTCTTGCTAAAAGAAAAATTATAATCAGGATTAAAAATACACTGCAAAAATAACGGCCCATTGATTAAAAAACGTTCAGATACCACTATCATTGTATACGGAATCAAATCAAATTGCATTTGGCCTCAAGGCCATTACATACGAGGGAAATATTCCCTTTGTGCCATAGAGCAACAGAACAGTCCCTGGAGATATACCCTTTAATGTGGCAAACTCTGGTTTGAGTCGCCCAGGAAGATGGATGATAAATATAAAAAACAATGGTTAAATTGTGGACGGTCGGCTCTGAAAACCACTCAGATCTGACGTCGTAATACATTCGCTGACGCTCATGTATTACTACGCGTCAACCTTATGTGGTTTAAAACTGCCTGTCCACGAAGCCATCGATTATTGTTTATATGTTCAAATACATGGCATTTACAGTAACATCTCACGAACTTTATATCTGCTCATTAAAAGGCACATCCGACTATTCACGGTGGCGCCATCTGGTGATTTTTAAATATTGTCAATTATCAGTCAAACTGGGTTTCTTGGGATTCATTCAAATCCTTAATAAGTAAATTTAATGTTTGGTACAGTTTATCCATTTTTGATAGGTATTATAGGCCAATTTACATTTCCTTGATTTACATGGGAAATTAACTGCAAAATATGGTTTTCTTCAATTTTCTCAAATCAAGGACAGTGACCTATGGATTTTAAAACCTTATTGTATAGTACTTTGTACATCTATTAATGTCTGTGAAAGTCGGAGGGAATTGACATGGGTTTTACTTCTTAGAATTCCCATATATATCATTTTACAAAACTGTCATAATATTAAACTCTAAATAGCAAACTAGCACGGTGACCCCAAATTTTTGAATTAAATATACATCCTAGAACACTTGGAGATAATCATATTCAAATTTCAGGAAAATAACATGGGTTCTAATTTTCAAGCCATATTGTTCGATTTGCCTTTAAGAGTATGAGATCAGCAAATTCCCAACTTAATTCTCCTGGGTTTAAAATCTCTTTTGACGGCAGTGTTTCAGGAATGAGCAGCTCATACTAAATGCTGTAAATAAGTTCACTAATCACAAAGCACGAGAAGCGTAGTATTTCCGAGAACTCCCCTTTGCCGATACATTGTCCGTTTTAATAATCTAGCATTTGCCTTGTTGGAAAAGAAAACCTATTGGATAATGTTGGGAATAGATGCCTGTTTGACATTTCCCTTGCAAAGGGGAGCTTCGCTACCTACTTTAGTGTCGTAGATAATGCAAAGGGAAGTCTGGAGAGATCTCAGGGCACGTTTTGGCAAATGACGAATGTCGATAAACGTTTAAATTATTCACAATAACATTGAGTGGACGAAACGTCAGGGCCATTGCTCGTAGAGACTTAAACGCGCCTGTTGTGTCACCCCACTACAGGGGGCTGAATAGACACTTATTTATCATTCATAGCCAAAGTCGCTGAATTTGAGTGATCTTATGAACGAACAAGAAGGAGAAGGGGAAAAAAACCTTTTAAAGAAAATCCTGGACTGGCACTTTAATTCGACCGTATGATTCACGCCTGTCCCAGAAAAACAGATGAGGCGACAGGGGAGTGGGTGGGTTGGAGGCAGTCAGACAATTACGCCTTATTAAAGGATATTAAGGTCTGTTTCCAACTAAGTGAAATAGAGGGAGAATATCATGATTGTGCCGGCAGAGTGTTTTATCTCGACGCCAGTGGCGCCACCTTAGCGGCAGCCAGGAAGACTATTATCTCAGCTTGCAACGTCCTTCAAATTGTCTGGTTTTCACAAGGGATTGAATTTATGAATACCTAATGTTTCCACACAATTTAAGCGCATTGTCTCGGACCCGGCTGAAGCGAATGTAAGTCTTGCTTTGTTCAGCTGGTGGGTGAGCGTATACAAGGACATATGCATTGTCATCGTATACAGCATTGGCGCCGGGTACGGGGTGTTGGCGATCATATTGGCAGGTATTAGCAGACCTTCAACGGTATCGATCTCCGTTGTGAGAGGTAAACGACAGCATTCTCTTTGATCGTTAAGCCAGGCGCAGGTTGGAATGATTATATATCATAACAGGATGCAAATAGGAAACAATCATATGAGAAAAATAGCAGAAATAAATAAAACGAGAGGCGCGACGGCAGTTTATAAAATTTATTTAAGGTGAAACTTGATATGAGTATAACAGGGTATACAAAACATGTAGTATAACAGGGTATACTTTATACCTAAATACAAGGAGGTAAAACGTGTCTAGAAATTAGGCTGGAGGAACCCAGTCATTAAAGTTTTTAGTGTGGGTGGGCGGGTCAAAGTTCCTTTGAAGTCCAGTGGTGCGCGTGCGGCATGATGTCAGAAGCACACGTCATAGATGTTAGTTCGTGGTCGTGCCGAGAGGTGGCGCCGGCTGCGTTACCCGGTTTTGCCGCCACGGCCTCGCTGACTTATATTCGTATACTCGTCCTAAATCATCAAAAATTGGCGCATATATATAAAATCCTCATCTTCCTCATTTTGTCAATCATCTTGTATACTTATCCTACTATTTGTACATTTATCCTACCCTTAATATTAAATCCCATAGGCTTGACATTGAGTTTCCGTATGCCATGCTGACTGGCATACAGAGTTTTATATGACACTAGTGGCATACAGAATTGTCATCATGTAATATTCTAAAATCGAGGAGACGGGGTAGGATAAAATCAAACCTGATTCGTTTTAATCTTGGCCACCGCATGCCACTCCTAGAGTTTGAGCTCTGGAATTCACTCGGCTTCGCCTCATGAAGTCACCATGCCAAACTCCAATCGTGGCATATGGTGGCTAAGATTAAAACTCATCCAGTTTTACGATAGTATATTTTTTTTAATTCAGTAAATAAGAATAAGTACATTCATCGACGACGGGCGTTCTTCCATGTATATATGTTAAACAAATTATGATCGCCATTTGTTGGAAGACTAATGTAACTACATCGATACAAATAAAGATCTTTTAAAAAAAATACAAAAAACCCATCCACATCCGCCATATGCCACGACCTTTTTTTCGTCGTGTATTTTGTCCCGCTGGCACGTAGGAGAGTGAATAGAGTCCACCGCCTCTCAGTCTGAGCAGCAACGTCTCATTATACGGCAATTAAGGTAAGGTTTGATGTTAACGTTGGCCCCCGACCAGGACACAGGATCAAAGCACACAGCACACCTGGATACCTCCAGTGGCCATGCGACCCGGCACCAGTGTCTTGGCCCCCTCTGCCTACCGTGGAGGGGATCTTCAGGGGGGTGGGGGTGGAGCCTTGGTAAAATGTACGGGCAGAACTACAATAGGAAACGTTATATGTATATATATATATATATATATATATATATATATATATATATATATATTTACTCCTACCCAAATGTAGTTTTCCTTTTATTAAATAGCCTTTCCTCGTGATATCAATTACTCTTTTTACTTTTACTTGCAATTTTCTTATATCATTTAAGCAATATCTATGCCGCCTATTATATATATATATATATATATATATATATATATATATATATATATATATATATATATATATACATTCCCAAATGTAGTTTTATGATATAGCTCTCCCTCGTAATATCAGTTACTCGTCAAATCAGGAGGCTCAAAGACCATTAAGATTGCAGCAATAAATGTCAGAGAATTTGCCCATATGTACATAGGCGGGCCGATTATCATTCATCCAGTCGTGATGTCCGGAGGCACCAGGGGCCCGTTTAATAATCTAGGATCGTACATGTAGACCCTTTTTTGTATGCCATAGAGACCCAGGGCCGATGTAGGTCAATTTTATTCAACAGTTATGGACGACCTTATGGACGGCTGAAACCGTATTAGCGAACAAACTTAAATATTATCAAATGATAACCCTTGCACGAGTTACAGAAAAGGGTCTTCATGTACGATCCTAGATTATTAAACGGGCCCCTGATCCTGAGGATTCTCTCTAGGCAATACTTATGACTTATTTTAATTAGTGTAGAATCGGATAAGAAATAATTCACCTAGTTTACTGATCTTTTCTTTATAAATAGAAAGAATATGGTCATTCCAATTCACTGTGGATTGAGATATTGTAATCTAGAAAACCTAGGTTCCATCCCAGTATCTTTATGTAGTAAATAGGTAGACATAAGTTTGTTTCCAACTAGACGTATCTCAAACTTTGAAAATACGTTTGATTTGGTAGATGTACACTGGTTGATTCTTGACGTTTACGCAATGTAGACAATTTACGTAGATTTACGAATATAACTCTAACGCGGACGTGCACAACTTGTAAAAGGCGTTCATTCATCTTAGCCTGGTATGGATTTCAATGGGCTTAACATTAGGAACTCGTTTTCAACAGGCATGCGAGTACGGTAACTCATACTCAATGGGCGATAAACAGATAACTATGTCCAGGCTAAGATAAAATCAGAAACATATATTCGTGTTTGGTCTGAGTCCCCGATAGCCATCTCGTTTGAAGCACTTCAGAATATTCATTCGGTTATTACCTCACTCATATCCCTGGGCGCTCCAAACTCAATGGCGAACGGGGACTCAGACCAAACACTCATCAGTTTCTTTCTTAGTATCTAAAGAAGAGCAATAATGTATACAGGGAAATAATGTATGTAGAGCAATAATGTATAAATAATTTTGGAATTTATCCCGATATAAATATATCTTATATGATCTTATAATTGCAACATATTTTGTATGACGATTTCTCATTTAGTATTATATAACATCTAGAATGAACCACAGCGTCGTATACATATGTATCACCACGGACACCCAATGAAAACTAGCCCAGGTAACACCGAAGCTGAGAAGATGTCTATTGTTCTTTTATTGGTTGACGACCTTTCAATCTTATACAGAAAAAAGGATGATATAACCATTTATTTGCCAATAAAAGAACTTGAACGAGCAACAAAATTACTGTTAATATACATTCTCCTTGTAAACACCACTAAACTCCCACTAGAAGTGGCAGATGGTTACATCCGGCTGGCGAAACATGATGACACATGGCAGACACACTTTCCTGAACATGTGATATTTGATTAAAAAAAACCACCTTATGAGGATTTGTAGTGAGTCAGTGTCGCAGTTAGAAAAAACGATATCTTAGACGAAAATTTGAACACAATGTTATTTACCGATCCTGACTTATCTGTACCTTGATTTTCGACGAGTATCTGAAAAACTCAGACATACTGAGAGACGCTCTTTCTAAATTAAAAAAAAAAAATATATATATATATATATATATTGAGGTGGTCACCGACCGATTTTTGGTCACCGCCACCGATGAATTCGACCCGATTTTGTCAGGGGCCTAAAAAGTCATTGAGCCATAATAACGATAATTGAACAATAATGTATTATCGAAAACAATAAAGATCTCTTAAAAAAAGGGAAAAAAACTTGCTTCCTGTCATATGTTTATGAATCTACGTTATGGACACACTGATTACACAAGTCTCTACGTCCATGAATATATTTTAGACCCTTATGAGTATTCATGTGCTGATAATGACCTTTTTAAACCCAGGGCATGACACTTATTTTTCAGGTGATCCCCTCAGGGAATATATGCCCCGGCCTTTCATTAATGCCGTAAGGCACTTGGCAAAGTAAGACGGAAAACTGACAGTCTGTGAATGATGATGACCAGTTTACAAGGGCAGTTTCCTTCTTTTAAGTTTTGTAAGAAAAGGTTTTCACGATCTTTTTTTACCATTCTAGGAAGAAGTTTGTGTCCTTGTTTACTGTTTACGAGAATTAAAAACTCCTGCAGAATTCAGTTAAGCAACAGGACTGTAATTTTAGTCTTTCTATGAAACATCTTAGATTGGTCCCAATGGGAAATCCGTGAAATTAAAACAGTATGATAAATGGTATATGTTAAGTTTTTATCGTAAAACTGGTTGAGTTTTAATCTTGGCCATCGTATGCCACGACTGGAATTCGGCATAGCGATTTAACGAGGCAAAGCCGAGTGAAGTCCAGAGCCAAAACTTCAGGAGTGGAATGCAGTGGCCACGATTAAAACGAATCAGGTTTTGATTTTATCCTACCCCATCTCCTCGATTTTGGAATATTATGTGATAAAAATTCTGTATGCCACTAGTGTCATATAAAACTCTGTATGCCAGGCAGCATGGCATACGGAAACTCAATGTTAAGCCTATGGGATTTTATATTAGGGGTAGGATAAACACTGGGCCACTGCGGCCACGTTTGGCCACGTTTCCGTACTCCATGGAGCCTGCACCGTGGACACAAACGTGAGGCACGTGACAGAACCCAGGAGGACCGGACGGGCGGACGGGACACACCGTGACACACCGTGGTTGCTGGGGAAGATTTTTGAATCAGCAAAAATTTTGCACCGGCAGCCACACTAGGTCATGGAGTTAATGTCTTTCATACTGAGACATGGAAACCACCACAAAAAGAGAGTGAATGTGTGGGAATACAGGTGCTAGAAGCAGCCGTACAGGGAACCGTGGACAAAACAGCCCCTTTAACCCTTTCTGCCATATGGCATTCCCCTGGCCATGGCAGGACAATGCCATATGGCATTCCCCTGGCCAGGGCCGGACAATGCCATATGGCATTCACATATGGAATTGATGAACCACTCTGTATTTGTTCCTTTGTAACTTTTTAAAAAATTATTGCAGAATCATAAAAATTATATGAGATATTATGCTAAATGTCGCCAGTATGTCTTTGAAATATCAGAAAGTTCTAATAAAAAATACAGATTTACTGGAAATTTTAAATATGTAATTTCTCTTAATAATATTGACTACAAAAGCCGGCCATACAAAGTCCACAATTGGGTCTGGTGCCTGCTGTAGTATGGGTAAATGGTGAATTATGTGTGGCTCTTGAAGGGTTAAATGTCCCTAAACTGGAGACACCTCTAGTGGTTGATGTTCATTCGATTCCCCTCCACCTACAGTCGAATGTCCATGGGAAAAGGGGAATACCCTCTGGTGTGCACCTCAAGGGTGTACACCCGTAAACGTCATTGATCCATTCCTCCCACCTACCTTGGGTAGCATATTGTTAAACATATATTCAGTCTAGGTACCACGTTACCAATTGTGTGATCTCTAACATATATCACGTTGCGCTTATTGGCATTGGTGTGACACTAATTGGCAGTTCGCTATAGCAAAAGAGAGGACCAGAGAATACCGCGAGAATGTGGTGTGGCTTTCCTCTTGTTTACTGCTCAGTGTGTCTCCTGACCCTTTTCTGCCGATACTGCAGCCTGTAGAGTCAAAATACTTTCGTTGCATTTGCATAAGCACCAATCATGTATGTTAATCTGGTGATTTATTGTCCATTTCCAGATGTTTTTTAAAACATGGTATCATTATCGAAAGCGGTAGATAATACTGTGTTACTATATTTCATACTAGAATACTGAAATCGTGGGATGATCGTTGGGCTTTAAGTGATTGTACTAGCTATGTGTTTTGTATGTATGGAGTATGCTTGCTTTGTTTTGTCCTGTCTATGTACTGACCCCTCTGGGAAGAACGTCTTCGGATGACAGACTGTGTCAATGTTTATTGTTACGTGAATTAAAAAAAAAAATCGGTTACAATTGGAGGTCGTGGAATACGGTGGTGATCATTTCTCAGTCTCCATGTTGTTTGAACTACAATCCCAGTGTTGAAGGCACACTGCATCTTGCCACTACCAACTATTCCATCGCTTCCAACCTTGTATCAGTGTATAAGGCCCGTTTCCATTGGCTGATGAAAACGGTGTAGATTTTTTTAGTTCTCCTTAAAGCCTATTTCCATTTTGCGTCAGCAGTGCTAGAGGTCCGTTGGTGGTTCCTGGCTGTAGATCACTTAGTGCCAATGGAAACGAGCTTTTTTGGGGAACTAAATATATATGCACCGTTTTCGTCGGCCAATGGAAACGGGCCTTAAATAAACATACACAGCATGTATTGTTATCCTTCTCTGCATCAAATTAAATGATAGGTTTGGAGGTAATGCACAGTATCAACGTACAGGAAATCACCTACATTTTCTGTTGAAAGTTTCACCACTATATGCTATAGACTGCTTTTGTTACCCAACTATTACGGATTCTCCATAGGAGATGTATAAGGCACCTGGAATTAGCTACCCGGAGATTCTGGCATGTCATGTGTAGTGTCTGGAACTAAATGTCTTGCAGAAACTGTTTAATTGCAATAGACTTGCTACTAATCTTGTAGGTGGGTAATAAATCCAAGAACGACAGGTTTTGTATACGAGTGACTGTAATCTCCTCGTAGTTGATGACGTAACATCCTCACTAATTGCTGGGATATTACTACGCGTCAACTACTCGGAGATTACGGCTATTCGTACACAAAATCAGTCATTATTGTTTATATAATATTTTGCCGTCAATGAGAGATTAAAATCCTGGAAAATGTATTAGATAAAACCTGATGCCCATCTACCGATTCAGGGTTGAGCGATTAGTTACCAAATCGTATAGTAGTCGGTGAACTTGTCGCCGGCAAATTACGTAACTCTTTGCTCGATCTGCGGACATTGAGGAGATGGGGTGGTGGATATTAGTCCTAAGCAAATCAGTCTACTAATCGGTGGCTCACCCTTGCCTAGCTGTCCTACATCTACCAACTACGGCCGACTCCGTTAGGATGCCTTGGCTGAGACAAATTACTGTCCGTTTGTCGCCGACAAAGGTACATGAATGTTCCGAAATCGGTAGATGGGCATTGGGCTTTAAGCTACCGATCAGCAAGTTGACGTATTTCTGCCTCTGCCTAGCTGGTTCTAGTTTCGTAACAAAGCTATTGCCTCATTAGCCCTCAGCAATCACACTCCCATCCTGCAGTGATTACAGATTACATGTACTTAACATAAAACACCATAGGTCAACTGCAGTTTTCACCTCCTCCGTAACCGTCAATTTGCTTGGGGAATTTTTCTGCAAAGTCGCGTGATTTTCATGAAGGCATAATCAGTATTTATATTGAGAGGGGGATTCTCTTTTTGAAAAGGTCATATTTTAACATGACAAACAAGGCGCCAGTCCCTTTTCTTTTCTCACTAAAATGGGCCGAGGTAACGCCATCTGAATTGGAAACTGATTAATTGGCACCGGCTGGTCATGGGACATTGTTTGCAGGATAATATCAAAATAAAATTTATTAAAGCAAACCCCCCTTACACCACAGCAAGAAAACACAATAATATGACCTGCTTTTCAATCTATTGACTCAATTCAATTAGGCACTGGTTTTTTCGATGATTTCTTTAACACGATTTTTAATACACGTAAATTATACACAGTTTTAAATACACTTGAGCTTGACTTAAAGTTGTTTGGAAATTATACACCCGAGCTCAAATATAGGCCTACTATACGGAAACAGGCTTATTTTATTATTTCTTTGGTTTTGAAGTGTTTATTACATTTTGTCCCCCGGGCGGGGGACGGGGGAGTTCTTCCAGTTGTACATTGCCAGTTCTCAACTTTAGACGAGTCCGCTTTGCTCCTATACTAAGTGCATAGGTGATAATGATCTAATATGTAGTAGATAATCCTACAAGTTCTATGTTTCAATTAATGTTTATTTTTATTGACGAATACCACGTTGTAGTTAATTGAAGCGCATCATTTATCTCACCCCTGGTACAAGTTTAGCCATAGGAATAACATTAGAAAAATATACTCAACGATCACCCTGGTAAAGTTACAATACTACGCCACGGCCGTGGCGTAGTGGATTTGCTAAGTACATTCTGAGTATTCTAATGTTGTGATGTTATTTAAACGATAGAAAGGGGTAAGATAAATCCAGAACCGCACTCGAATCGTAAAATACACAATACTCCACTCGTTTGGCTGTGCCATAATCGTCACTCGGCTTTACCTCGATGACGATGCAGCCCAGCCAAACTCGTGGAGTATTGTCTATTTATACGATTCTCGATACAGTTCTATATAGTCAGTATTACAGGTTGACCAACCCTCGGTTGTCTACCTCTCGGCCAGATCCCACTGTTAGACCTTCTCCTGTATTTTAGTCCATTATAGTATTGTCTTCATACGTCAAAAATACGCGGTAATATTATTGATCATAAATTTATCTGGTCACTTAATTACAAGCCCTATACGGCAGAGTGTGACGTACGACCATAAATATGTCATGGCTAGGTGCGGGTGGTATACGTTGGAGATACATCGACAGGTATGTGATAATATAACCAACAAATTCCCAAAGGTAATAGCGATTCTAGGTTGTATTGTAAATATAGATTCATAAGTCAATTTAATTCTGTTATTTGAGCTCGATTCATAGCTTGAGTATAAACAAATGTAACAAAGATCATGACAAGTCCCAGCCTTTTGGGTCAGTGTTTTGGCCTGCTTTAACAGACATACTATGGATTTGAACCTAAGTTCAGACTGAATATAGGTCGTCGCATTATTCCGGGGCCACTGACTAGATTGTGATGGCGCTCGACTGTATGCCCTCAGTAATGAACACACCCAGAACTGGCCACTGACCAACGTGAGCTATTAAATCCCGAAATATTAGTCATGGGTTCGCGGTGACCCAACAAACAACGGTTTGCTCGCTTACGCATTAACTCTGAACATACCACAGCTTGGACCAACCCCAAATTCATACATCAAATGTGCCAGACCCTGCTTTCTGAAACGTGCAAATGACTAGATTCATTCACTTTCCGGCAGATTGATAAAATTCAGCAAGAATGGGATACAACGAAAGCCAAGTGGAATATCAGGAGTTTTTCTTATGAGAATTAAGTACTGTATTACATGTCTCTTCCAGCGAAAAATGTAACTTCGATCAATTGCCCAAGGCCTGGCGTCCACTTACTACGATAGAAATTTAGACCTACCGATATGGCACCGATACAAAAAGTCAATATCGGAGACATATCAGGAAGGTGCAAAATCATAGACATTCTCTAGACATGCCAATCCACCATGCGTTGTATGGGGTTTTCATCGGTGTCTAACCGCAAAAACGTGGTCAACTGCCCCGATATCAGGTGACCTTCCGATGTGATTTTGATTTTGTATCGGAAGGTGCATCGTAGACCATATCGGAGCCATATCATAGTAGGTGGACGCCGTGCCATCTATGAAGGCAGTCACTACCAAGATTTTCCTGAGATTTTCCAGCAAAAATATATAAGTAACTCTACATTCTTCAGCACTCGTTAGATATACCTAGTATGTCCAACACATGATTCACTACGAATCCAGATCTAGTGATCGTCATGGATTGCTCATTCAAAAAAAAAAAAAACGAGAAAAGGAGAGCTAATAGTAAGGTTCCTGTCCACCCACCCACCCATATACGCAATCCCTGGCAACCATTTCTGTGTCAATCACATACGCGTATTATTTATCGGATCTTCAGACACATGATTTGGGTGTTACTCAGTTGGTCGTAGAAGTGTGTCGGCTGTGGTGCCTCTGATGTTTTTATGATGGTGACAATCAGGATGACGGTGGTGCATACAGTAAGGGGCCAGCCCCTGCCAACAGCCTTCAGGCACGGTACCCACGTTCCGTGCTCTGAGCCCCCCATACAGGCCTGTTTCTGGCACTCTGCCGACTGCGCTACATCAAACCGAAATTTCTGTTCATATGTTCAATAACAAACCCAATCAGTTCAGGGGCCCGTTTATCAAATCTAGGATCGAACATGAAGACCATGCGGTGTACCTCGTACAAGGAATATCGTTTACTGATATTTCAGTCTGTTCGCTAATACAGTATTAGTCGTCCATAAGGTCGTCGATAAGGTCGTCCATAAGTGTTGGATAAAGCTGACCCACATCGGCATTGGGTCTCTATGGGATACAAAAAAGTGTCTATGGTAAGGGCCTACATGTATTATTCTAGATTATTAAACCGGCCCCTGTGTCGTTGGCAAGGGTGTTGGTATTATACCCAAACCCACCGCGGGGCCACGGGCCTCAGGGATAGCAGGGGCGATTTGTGAAATCTAAATCACTGCCTAAAATCACTTTTGTGGAATTTATGAATAAAGCTGCAATCATAAGTTATCCTACAACTACATTCGAATTGCTCGATTTGTATGCAAATGTTATGATTTAGTATTCTAATTGATATTCAAATTATCATGACTCTATCATGAATCAGAACAGGTGATTATATCAATATTGTGGCAATGTCTTAGGAAACAAAACATGTATAATATCTGGTTCCAAGATCGGTTAGTTGTTAGATATTTATTAAGTCTCATAGTCATGGTAACCTACAAGGGACAACCTCGTACATGAAGATTGGATTTAGATTTATACAAAAAGTTTTCAATTCTAAAGCGATAATCAACACAAACCTGGGGCCCCTTGAATAATCTAGCATGTAGACCCTTTTCTGTACGCCATAGAGACCCAGGGACAATCTTATTCAACACTTATGGACGATGTTACGGATGGCTAAGACAATCTTGGCGAACGAACTTAAATATTATTCAACGAAAGCCCTTGTAAGAGGCACCGAAATGGGTCTTCATTTACGAACTTAGATTAACCAACGGGCCCCAGGCTGCATACTCTGGTTTATTACCTGAACCTCTGTCTGGTTCCCGCAACTGTCAACCTAATTTCAGATGCTCCTTTTGTACCACTGTTATTTCCCGAAACTGTACTACTCATACACTCTACCTCAAATCACTCCTATCCGTACAATCACCGAGGTCAAGTTGCTGTGCATACTGCAGTAGTTGAACAACAAAACCCTGCATTCAACAAAAACCCTCAGTGTTGGGCCTTGGAGATTCACTCGAGATTCCTTAAAGGTGCCCTAGAGGGTTCCCCCACATGGTAAAGGAGAGTCATCGGACCCTGTAAGGTGAGGGTCATCCCCATCTCTACTTTCACAAACACTCCGCTTAGTCCTTGTAAATATCATCATGAGTTAATCCCCATCAAATACTCCTATGTTCCCCGTCTAAGTCTTTCCGCCCCCTCTCTCTCTCTTCCCTTTTCCTTGAGTTGAAACAAACAGTAAGGATCATGAAATATGTATATAAAGGCCCATTTCCACTAGGTGATTTCTGCCCCTGAGACTACTGCTGGGCATAATCGCCTGGAAACCGCAGTCGCACAGCGGGTGGGAGAGCATAGTCGGCGATTATGTCCTGATATATTTCAAACATGTTTGAAATTGAATCGCAAGAGACTGGTGCCAATTTTACGAGAGTATCCGGTCGCCGACTCAAGCCCAAACAGCAGGGGGTAGGGAAATAGTCGCTGACGATTTTGCCATTTTGTGTTCCCACTTGGCGACTCATGAAATTCCTAGAAATTTTGGGTGATAATCGGCGACGGGTGCCCTCTGGATACCCCAAAAATCGCTTAGTGGGAACCGGGTATTATTAAGAGCCGTTGAATGCCCTGATTCTGCCTGATAGAGAGCAGCAGTACGTACTAGAATCTCTGCTCAGTTTTCTCCCCACAATCCCTAACGTGATCATCCCCTGATGGTAATCTCATAATCCCATCATTAAGTTCTATGCTAGATAATTATGTAAATGTTATTGCACGCTTTCCCTTTCTGTTTCAGGCACCAATAATAGAATTTGGGAATAACTGAGTGCCTTCTCACTCTGACTTATATTTTTCAAAACTTATTTTAGGAGGTGGTGTCAGAAACCTTTCTGTGGCTAAGTGTTGGAGAAGAATGCGTTTGTGGTCGAGTTCCTTGCGTGTTTGGATGTGTGGTGGTATTTTCATGTAGATTTGTAGGAATTAGTTTACTATTCATGGAAGAACTATACTCCAACAGAGTGAATAAAGATCTAATAAATAACTAAACAAAAAAAGACCGATGTATGTAGATGCGTTTATGAGGAGGCATATGTGTACAATATGCATGTGGTTAGATAGACACAGTATTACTATGATTTTTATCTGCATGGTCCTATTCTCCGTAGTAATATACGAGATAATGCGAGGATGTTACATAGTGTCAACTACAAGGAGAATTCTGCAAAATGGAAATGAGCTTTTAGGAGAATTAAAAGATCTACTTCGTTTTCGTCGGCCAATGGAAACGGGCCTGAAGTGGGTATTCCTTGCGTCCCTTGGTGTTGTGTTTTCCCTCCTGCAGTTTGTTGTTGTCTCCGACTAGCCTCCGATTGATTTTCTCCGTGTTTGTTTTGAGGTGCAAATAATCAGTCCGGACATGGCTCGTTCATTTTTTCTTAACTTAGCAAATGAATATCTGCATAAGAATTTAAAGAAATATAGAGGAGCCTAAAACAGACCGCAATGTATTACTAATAGATGTTACCGTTGAAACAGATGACTCTGATGCCTTCTGTTTTTATGTCAAGTATAATAAACACTGCTCTTTAAAACCAAGTAGCAATCTCCAGGCTCCATTTATGTTTAGTATAGAGATTCTGCATCACCCCTCTCATAAGATCTCACACTCTGTAAATGGTATTCTGTACTCTCACTACGCTCTATGGGAGAAGAACTAGGCTTAGAGCCTTGAGAATCCACTGGCCTGCCTCCCGTGCTAAAGACGTACATCAATTCAACCCAAAGATTCCTATAATCTCAATGATACCATCTAGCGGGAATGCTGTGTGTCAGTAGATTCTCAAGGCTCTAAGCCTAGTTTGTTAAGAATTCCTCTCCTAGTGAGAAAGTTGGACAGGATACCACTTAGAGAGTGTGAGATCTTATGAGAGGGGTGCTCTGCATTGGGTGGATAATAGAAGTGGAGATCTGTGTGTATATATGTAGAGGACTGTGTGTAGTGTGGTTGTAGATGTGTGTGTGGTGATATATGGGTGTATGATAATGTGGTTGTAGATGTGTGTGTGGTGATATATGGGTGTATGATAATGTGGTTGTAGATGTGTGTGTGGTGATATAAGGCTGTGGGATAATGTGGGTGTAGATGTGTGTGTGTGTGTGGTGATATATGGGTGTAGGATGATGTGGTTGTAGATGTGTGTATGGTGTATGTGTGTATGGTGATACATGGTGTAGGATGATATGGTTGTAGATGTGTGTGTGGTGATATATGGGTTATAAAATATTAAGTTATAAATCAAGAGTAATTGATACTGAATATACATACATGTGAAATGAATAATTTAAGAATCAAATAAATTTGTTCAATAAATGCAATGAATAAATAAGTTTAATGAAATAAAACAATTGTGGTGATATATGGGGTGATATATGGGTTTGTGTGCTCGGAGGGGCGCCTGTGCGTAGAATTGGCGACCCACAGAGTACACTGATCTGCCATCCCTGTTGTGTTGGCAGAACTCAGCCGTAGGAATGATGCCAAATGGTTTTGTACCGGGCTCTCTGCAGTGTCTCCGCGCTAATCAGCCAATATCTGCAGTAATAACTGACAGGACATCAATACCCAGCGGCCTCCTGCTGCAGGTGGCGCGCTGACTGCCGTGTACGAGCCGCTGTATGTGTGACTGCCAACCCCCTCCCACCGCGTCCTGCCCCTCCTCCTCCCACCTCCCCCTGCCCCTCCCACCTCCCCATCCCATCTCCCCCTGCCCCTCCCACCTCCCCCTCCCTCTCCCACCTCATCTTCCCCTCCCCCTCCCACCTCGTCCTGCCCCTCCTCCTCCCACCTCCCCCTCCCACCTCACCTTCCCCTCCCACCTGCCCCTCCCCCGGCCTCCTCCAGCTTTCCTTCTCCTACCACCTCCCATTTCCACCTCCCACTCCACCGTCCCCCTGCCACCTCAACCTCCCCCTACCACCTTCCTCTCCTCCGGGCCTCCTCCAGCCCCCCTCCCTTATACTGCACCCTCCACATCCCCCTCCCACCTCCTCCTCCTACCTTCCCCCTCCCACTTCCCTCTCCCTCCCCCTTCCTTCCCAACTCCCTGCCCCTCCCACTTCCCTCTCCCTCCCCCTCCCACCTGCCTCTCCCACCTCCCACCTCCCACACTCCCCTCTGTCCAACCCCTTCTCATACTGCACCTTACATATCCAACCCCCAATTCCCCACTCCCCCATTTCCAAAGACACACCCCTCATACTGCACCTTCAGCATCCTACACTCCCCCACTCCCCCACTCCCCATACCCCCCCCCCCCTCTCCCCTCCACCCCCTCCCCTCATACTGCACCTTACATATCCTAGCCCCACTCCTCACTCCCCCCTCTCCACCCCCCCCCCCCCCATACTGCACCTTCAGCATCCTTCACTCTCACTCCCTCCCCCTCTCCCCCTCTCCCCCACTCTCCACACCCGGCTGTGCATTTACCTTCTCTCTGCCTCTTCACTAATGAACACCATCATTCGTTCCTACCTGAGAACCCTTCCTCTCCGTTTCCGAGCCCGAGGGTTCCTTCAGCCTCCTTCAGATTTGCCGTCACCTTCCGTAAACTAACCTCATACTCACAACTTACCCTCAGTAGCCGTCGTCCCGCGCCACTCTCCCGCCACACCGTTAAACATTGAACGATGGCTAACGATGGTATTCTCCAATAGACGAATTAACCTAAATACCATCAGAACATTATATAATATGAAATGTTTGGCATACTGATAAGGAACCAGCAGGGCTATTGCATCATTCTGCGTCAAAATGGGGTTTATTCTTTGGACACTGTGTCTGATGCGGAATCATGTGATAACGAGCCTAGCATGGAAGCCTAATTTGTTCCATCTCAAATATATTCTTGAGGTAATGATATATGTATCTTGATGTGATTTATCTTCACCTCATCTTTATCTCTACACCCCTTATTCAAGATGATTGTTATTTGGTAACCTGAACTCTGTATTCCTGGAAAGATGTGAATAAAGCATATAAAAAAGAATACATATTCACCTAATACTATCGTAAAACTGGATGAGTTTTAAACTTGGCCACCGTATGCCACGACTGGAGTTTGGCAAAGTGACTTCATGAGGCGAAGCCGAGTGAAGTCCAGAGCCAAAACTCCAGTTGTGGCATACGGTGGCCAAGATTAAAACGAATCAGGTTTTAACTTTTTTCCTACCCTGTCTCCTCGATTTAGGAATATTACGTGATAACAATCCTGTATGCCACTAGTGGCATATAAAACTCTGTATGCCAGTCAGCGTGGCATACAGAAAATCAATGTTAAGCCTATGGAATTTTATATTAGGGTAGGATAAACATGGAGAGGGTGTGTCACCGTAACTGCAGCATACGGATATATTGTATGCTCCGGGTTTCAAAAGCAGGCGCGTAGGGAAAAATAGTGCGAATGAATAACTAGTGCGTACCTAAATGAACTAATATCCGTGCTCCACTTGTCAGGAAATGGTGGATAACAAATACAATTTTGACAGGTTTCAGCTTGTATGTGATACAATATTAAAGAAGTAACCAACAAGTTGTGGTCATTCTCTACGAGTTCGACGCAGAGTGATATGAATGAGGCGATAGCTGAGTGAATATCATGTAGCATTCAAACGAGTTGGAGAACAAACACTTTGACCAAACCGAGTCGCATTCTGTATTTATCTACACTAAAAGAATGGACGGCACACTGGATTTAGACCATGGAGAACGGACTGCAATTCTCATAGAGGCATGAAGAACAAGTTCCCAATATTAAGCTTATGGGACAAAAATACCAGAGGTGAGATAAATACACAATTTTGACTGGTTTCAGATACAAGTGGCCGTATGGTCTGAGAAGTTGACGCATTGTAGTATCCGAGCGCATGTGAGGATATTGTGTAGAGTCAACTCCGAGGAGCAAACAACAGCTTTATGTGAAACCAGTCTATATTGCATTTATTATCCACCTTTTCTGGGCAAGTGGCACGTCGATATCAGTTCGTTTTATTTATGCACTATTTTTCCATACGCACTATTTTTCCGTATGCCCCGCCCGAATCAAACAACATATCTGTATGCGCCAGGTATGTCCACACCCACTCCTCATGTGTTTCCCTTTGTATTAAGTGGATGATATTAAGAAAGAAACTGATGAGTGTTTGGTCTGTGCCCTCGTTCACCATCGAATTTGGAGTGTGTCGTAATATGAACGAGGCGATATTTATCTGTGTATCACCCGTTGAGAATGAGTTACGAAATCTTGTAAATTTGATGCAAGCGCTGTGCATTGTTTATATACATTAGTCCCTATAATGCCCGTCAGGTGGTCGAAAAAGCTGTACCCTCCTAGGAGATTCCGGAGGTCCGTATTCTACTCAGTAGCGATCCGTAGACTCCATAGGCTTAGTATGGAGACTCCGTATTCGGTGGGTAATAATTTTATCAAGAAACGTCACGAAATTTCATATGATTGTTTATATGGCATGAGTTGTCTTTGCGGAATGATATCACTCAGCTCCGCTTCATGATATCTGTAGTAGAAGACAACGAATGCCATATAAACATTCATATGAAATTGAGTGATGTTTAGATTTTATCCTTCCCTGTCACATGGTTTTAATTTCATATGTCACCAGTGGCATATAAATATTTTATGGCATAACTGTGGCATACAGTCATACCATGTTAGGTCTATGGAGGTTTATATGCGGGGTAGGATAATATCGTAAAACTGGATGAGGTTTAATCTTGGCCACCGTATTCCACGACTGGAGTTTGGCATTATTAGTGACTTCATGAGGCGAAGCCGAGTGAAGTCCGGAGCCAAAACTCAAGGAGTGGCATGCGGTGGCCACGATTAAAACGAACCAGGTTTTGATTTTATCCCACCCCGTCTCCTCGATTTTGGAATATTACGTGATAAGTAGCATATAAAACTCTGTATGACAGTCAGCGTGGCATACGGAAACCCAATGTTAACCCTATGGGATTTTATATTAGGGGTAGGATAAATCCTAACACGTTTGTTTTGTCCTACTCACATTTATATGTGATAAATATACATACCACCCGTCGTGTGGCTGATTGGGCGACAGATCCCCACTCTGCCCCTCTCCCACAACCACACGCACGTGCCAACACACACACACGCCCATCCATCCATCCTCTTCCTTCTCCTTCGTTTGGCATCAGTAATTAGCGGCACTCACAGGATACCCTCCACTCTCCCCCCCGCCCCGTCTCCCGTTTACTGGTGGGAGCTGCCCGGCGCCTGATCCTGCCGGCCGCCGGCCCCCTCCTCCCCGTGAGCTGCGCTTTTTCTGCTCGGTGTCCAGGGAACGTTGAGCAGGGCCCCACCTGGTGAGCAGCGAGGGCCCCGTGTGAGTTTCACACGTGCGGGAAGTGTGGGTGCTGGAGGGTATAGTGGTGGGTCGGTGTACCATGTCACTGGAGGACCGGTGATGGGAGAGGGGCATGTGATGGGTGTGTGGGCGGGAAGGGGGAGTAGGAGGGGATATAGGAGGGGGATATAGGAGGGGGATATAGGAGGGGGATATAGGAGGGGGATATAGGAGGGGGATATAGGAGGGGGGTATAGGAGGGGGATATAGGAGGGGGATATAGGAGGGAGATATAGGAGGGGGATATAGGAGGGGGATATAGGAGGGGGATATAGGAGGGGGATATAGGAGGGGGATATAGGAGGGGGTATAGGAGGGGGATATAGGAGGGGGATATAGGAGGGGGATATAGGAGGGATGGGTACGGAAGGACTTTGAAGCTACTAAAATGTTTTTTCTTCTATCTGGGAAAGATAATAGAATATCCAACGAATGATAATAATGATCCAAAAAATAAATCCAACGGAGACAATTTTAAATAACTACCAATTTTTTTTAAATATCCGAGACAAATTGAAACTATCCAGATAAAATGTAAGCGTCAAAATAGGGCACATAGCTTTTGCGCTATTGAACCGGCCATCTTGCCCCCAACGCCATCGAATACACCAGGTGGCAGGACCAATTATCGATGGATTTTATCAAATATATTTTTTGGGGGCTTGCCATGGAGTACTTTTAGTCTCGTCTCAATATCATCTATATATATATATATATATATATATATATATATATATATATATAATAACTGCAGATAGTAATGATTGTCCCCCATTATCTACAGATTATGACAATTGATAGCACTAGTTGCCCCCGGGTATAATGGGGATATCATATAATTTCCTGGCGAATGATGGCAGAATTAGTAATCACTGTGTGGCCTATGTACCTACATGAAGCTTGTGTGATATTAAGTTCGAAGTCAGTCTAGGGTTAGAAGAACAATACACAAGGAGACTGTATCAGATTCCATATGTTGTACTTCCACTATGAACAAAAGACTCTTAACATTTAAAAAGAACTTCGGAGATCATGCTATAATTTCAAATGAAAACTGGTCAAGACTAAGATTGGTGATGAGAACGGTTACTCGAGTTCTTCTCAGAAGATCACCGCTTAAATATGAAACTCTGTAAGTGTTCGACTTCAACCTCCCGAAATTGAGCAGTGACACCGGATACCATTGTTTTCGAGATGGGAAAATCAGAGAGAAAGGTTTGTCAGTAGGCTACCGGTGGTCGGAAAAGACAGGGAAAATGCATACTCGTCATGTAAGTCCACTAGTTGGACATTGACTTACCATGAATCAGAGCTAACTGGAGTCAGTGGAAGATAGGTGCATGTTTCACCTAACCTTGTCCTCCAGTATAAATAAAAACTTAAAAACTTTAAAAAAAAAAATGTACCCCTCCATGCTACCAATACAATATATTATAATAATATCAAGCTTTTTGAAAGAGATGCGGAATTTTGAATTTGAAATTAATATTGCTAAATACAAATTTTTTTTTTAAAAGATCCGCTCTGTTATTCAAGTTACACATCGCGAATATGCAAAAATTGTAAATAATACGCTTCGTTTCAGTATATACCAGTTTATATATATCCCATCGAGCTAGAATCGCGTAGTAATTCACAAGCCAAGCCGCGTAGATAACGTAGCGATTGGGATCTAGCTCTGAACCTAAAATTGAATAGATTTCTGAATTTATATCATCCTTTACATTGACTAATAGCCTAACCTGGCTGACACAATCCCCCAATGTGTATCCTTTTCTAAATACCCAATGAGCATTGGATAAGAGTTCCCAATGTTAAGTCTGCGTGGGAAAAAAATACCAAGGGTGAGATAAATATATATACATCAGATTAACAGATAACCTGACAGGCGTATTGTTAGCTAACTCGGAGACCTGACATACAGGAGGCAGGAAAAATAGGAAACAATAGAAAATCCATCTGACAAGTGTCTCTATTCATTCGCGGGCCTGACAACCTGAAGTGCTTAGGGCAATCGGAGATAGATTAAAAAGTGGCCTGAAAAAGGCGCTCATCAGTTCTCACATCAGGCAGATATCGTTAAGTAGTGTCGGCTGACGTTGATAGATATATTATGCGGCGGCACTGCTGTCTCTCGTGCCTGTGTACTGTATTTTCCCGTTTGACAAAGCACTCTGTTCGGGAGAATTAACGTGAGCGACTGCTCCTCTCTCAGACACGGGAGAGCGGGAAGGTGGACTTTTCACAGGAGGCAAAGGCCGGGCTCCCACTGCTTCCGATACACTCCGACATGGCTACAATAAGGCTGGGCTCCCACTGCTTCCGATACACTCCGACATGGCTACAATAAGGCTGGGCTCCCACTGCTTCCGATACACTCTGACATGGCTACAATAAGGCTGGGTTACCACTGCTTTTGACACACTCTGACACAACTACGATAAGATCGGGCTCCCACTGCTTCCGATACACTCTAAGGCTGGGCTCACACTGCCTCCGATACACTCTGACACAACTACGATAAGATTGGGCTCCCACTGCTTCCGATACACTCTAAGGCTGGGCTCACACTGCCTCCGATACACTCTGACACAACTACGATAAGATCGGGCTCCCACTGCTTCGATACACTCTGACAGGCTATGATAAGGGCTGACTCCCTCTGCTTCCAACACACTATGACACAGTTACGATAAGATCGGGCTCCCACTGCTTTCGATACACTCTGACACGGCTACGAGGAGGCCCGGCTCCCACTACTCTCGACACACACTAACAGGGCTATGATAAGGGCTGGCTTCCACTGCTTCCCATACACTCTGACACAGCTACAAGAAGGCCAGGCTCCCACTTCTTCCGACACACTCTGGTATTGCTATGATAAAGCCAGGGTCCTACTGCTCCAGACACACTCGACTCGGCTATGATAAGGCCGGGCTTCCAATGCTTCCAATGCACTCTGACACAACTACAATAAGGCCGGGCTCCCACTACTTCTGACACACTCTGCCATGGCTAAGATAAGGCTGGGCACCCACACTGCGTGTGTCGGAACAACACACTCTGACACAACTATGATAAGGGTAGGCTCCAACTGCCTCTGACACACTATGATACATTTATGATAAGGGTGAGGTCCCACTGCTTCCGACACACTCTGACACAACTACAATAAGGCCAAGCTCCCACTGCTTCTGGCACACTCTGACTCAGCAAAAATATGGCTAGGCTCCCACTGCTTCCAACACACTCTGACATGGTTATGACAAGGGTGGGCTCCCATTACTTCCAACACAGTCAGACACAGCTACGATAAGGCCAGGCTCCCACTGCTTCCGACACACTCTAACACGGTTACGATAAGGCAAGGCTACCACTGCTTCTGACACAACTAAGATAAGGGCATGCTCCCACTGCTTCCAGCACACTCTGACACAACTACGATAAGGCTATGACATACATTTTCGAATTGTAGCCCTGTCAAGAGAGCTGTGTCGCAGTGTGTTGGCTCAGGTTTTGCCAAGATGAAAAGGTGACCACAGCGACACACCTCACAACAAGGTGCGTCAATGCCATTGATGAAGGTGCACAAGTATTGAAGAAGGGAGAGGTATGCATAGCTTACCCAAAGTAGAGAATGCTGCTGACAAGGATTGGTTTCTATAGAGGAAACCCAGGAAAGTTTAGGGTCTGAGCTCGTATCCCATCGAGTTTGAATCACGTAGTAATTCACAAGGCGAAGCTGCGTGAATTGCTATGTGATTCAAATGAGATGGGATCGAGCTCTGACCCTAAACTTGAATGGGTTTCTGAATTTATCTCACCCTTAATATTGACTAATGGGCTAACATTTGTGATATTATCCCCCATTGGATATTTTTCCTAAATATCTAATGGGTGTTAGATACGAGTTTCCAATGTTAAGTCTATGGAGAAAAAATATCTGGGGTGAGATAAAACAATAAACCAAACATATTTGATCTTGTCAGGAGGCTTGCGATACGGTTCATGTGTCACAGTGTGTTGTAAGGTATCATAAGCCATGTTAGAGCACCGATCCTACTGTAGACTTGCTCAAGGCTTTGATTATTAACATTCATTAAATGATTAAACACAATAAGAATAAGGTTCATTAAAGTATGTCTCCTTCTCTGACTGGCCTATGAATCAGTAGCGAGGAGGGTAGCCATAGGGTGCAGGGACAGGAGCCAGTTTAATCCTACTGCTGCGAGAAACCCGTTCCTTCCCAATAAAAACATGATTCTTTGTTGGAAGTTTGTCGAAACCTTGTTATAATGTGTCAGAAGCACAGTGAGAGCCCGGCTTTAGTCAAAGTCTATCATAGTTGATTGTCTTTACCCAAAACCTGGATGATGAATTTCTTTTCTCTCAGTCCACCACATTTAACCTGACCAATATGGTCCGGCTTCACTATAATATATATAGACAATAATCGATGATTTTGTGGACAGGCGGCCGTAAACCACGAGAGGTTGACGCGTAGTAATACACGAGAGCTAGCGAGTGTATTACGAGGTCAACCGCGAGTGGTTTACAGAGCTGCCTGTCCACAAAATCATCGTTTGTTGCATTTATTATCCATCTTTTCGAATAAATTAAACCCAGTAATTGCCATGTTAATGGGTATAACACTACGAACTATTTCTTTGCTCTATAGGAAAAGGGACTATTTTCCCCGTATACCATGGTTTTGAGGCCGTATACCACAAGTTTGAATTCGTATACCACAGTTATGGTATATGACAGGTTTTATACGATGGGTAGTGGTTTACTGAGTCCCCATACATTTTCAATGGGGGCTTTGTATACGATGGATAATAACGGCAAATGCTTATCGTACCAGTGATAAGATGAAGGTCAGAGAGTTCTCTTTAAAATTCTCTCCCAATATTAGTAAGCAATTCCATTCGACTTCCCCCAGTCAATGGTAAGGTTTGGGAATTTATAAACCTCAGCCGTGCAAGCTCTTCAAAGCTTGCCTTTTTTGCTTATCTCTCAGATCCAATCATGCAGTGACATAACATTAACTATTTCGATCACGTAAGATCCCAGTAACCCATCCAAGGTGTTAGGCGTGCAAGCTGTAAAGCATGGCCTATCACCGAGTGAGGATAGTAATGACAATAGGAGACACTTAGTAACTAATTCTTCGACGTTCACACCCTACAGAGCTAACGTTGAGGTGCCTCTAACTGTGGCACCTATATAAATATATAAATATTATATATATATATATATATATATATATATATATATATATATATATATATATATATATATATATATATATAAAATATATATATATGATTATTATGAAATTATTGTATTCGAGTTTGGGCTGGAGTTTGGGCTCCGGACTTCACTTGGCTTTGCCTCATGAAGTCACTATGCCAAACTCCAGTCGTGGCATACGGTGGCCAAGATTAAAACTCGTCCAGTTTTACGATAGTAAACGCCGGATGAGGGTCGTTGGTTCAGGGTTGCACAATGCAGATGCTAGTTCACCAGTAATTGGAGCACCAGACCGAAGGATGGTCTGCGCCCCACCAGCCGCCAGGGCGCAGCACCACAGGGACGCGGGGGCTAATCACGCCTAACAACGGCAAGCTGGCAGCAAACTATGGCAATCGGCGCCGCGTATCGCTCACCCGGCAATTACAGTGCGACTCCACGTCGCCCCCAGCAGTCGCAACTTTAAGTGGCGTGAGCAGGATGTCACGTGCTACAAGGCAAAGGTTACCAAGGAGGAGGAGGAGGAGAGAGATATTAAAAACAAAATACACACCTTCTTCTCGCAGGGTCAGGCATTAGACAGAGCGTCAGCACGCATGCGCACAGGAACCGGATGGACAAATATGGCGGCCGTTATCTCGCGAGGTTTCGTGATATTTCGCGTTGATGTCCCAGTCACACTGGCGTAAAAAACGGCGTTTTCCCGTGTACGCACGTGTACGATCCTCTAAATTTTGGCGTTTCTTCTACGTATTTGAAAGGATGCAAGTTCCACGTATATCTAATACGCAAATCCAACGCAGTCAACACTCTACATCTCACTGTCAATCAAGTCACCTTGGCGTAAATTCTGGCGTATCTACTACATATTTTAGGCACGGATTGTGACTGTTTCTATTTTCATAGCCTTTACTTTCTTTTACGTTTCTCAAAGCTTATTTACGTATCTGTACGCAGTGTGGCGTTTTACTGCGTTCATTTACGCATTAAAAATGTGTAGAGATAAGTTTAGAATTTTAAAAACTCATTCTGATACCACGTTTTTTTCTACTTTTCTTTACGCATTCCGACTTTGTCTTACGTAAGTCTGCGTTTTTCCGCGTGTTACAACGCATTTGCACTTTTCATAAAACGAAGAGAAACGCAGACGTGCGTACACGGAAAACGCCATTTTTTAATCCAGTGTGACCGCGGCATAATGACCGGTGACGCACCAGAGGGCAGTGTGGTCGTCCGTCTTGACGTCTTGTTTTGGTCGCTACAGATGCCGCTCGTTGCGGGCCTGATGTTGCTAATTTAGCGCCGGCTAGCCTGGCAGATGTAAATCGACCTTAATGCGAGAAGTGCGACCTTGACCAGAAGCCTGAGTGTCATTCTGAAGCCCGGTTCACACTAAGCGATTTTGGGGCATTCGGAGGGCACCAGTCGCCCACTATCAGCCAAAACTGCTAAGAATTTCATGAGTCGCCAAGTGGGAACACAAAATGGCAAAATCATTGGCGACTATTGCCCTACACCCCGTTGTTCGGGCTTGAGTCGGCGACTGGATTCTTGCTTAAAAGGGCACCAATCTCTTGCGATTCAATTTCAAACATGTTTGAAATATATCGGGGCATAGTCGCCGACTATGCCCTCCCACCTGCTGTGCGACTACGGTTTCCTGGCGATTATGCTTGGCAGTAGTCTCAGGGGCAGAAATCGCCTAGTGGGAATGGGCCTTGATTGCACTTCAACCCATATCCTTTTCATAAAGCTTTGTAAAAGGATCTGAGACAACGTCTTATCCAAAGAGGTTTCGGAAAGCATGTCTCTTCATGGAACTTTTTTTTCGAGGAGTAGGATAGTTTGTTAAGTATTCACTTTGTTATCAAAACATTTAAAAAAAAATCATTCAACTTGTATTCTCATTGAAACGGGGGTTTTCAATAGGGTTGAATTTGCTGACATTGAAGGTTCGGGGAATAACGGTTTAGGACAAGCACCTCTGAAAACCTTGAGAGCTATTGGATTATGATGGCAAATAAATGAGCAGGTACAATTTGCGCCAAATGAATTGAAATTGAATGATGGAATTAGCAAAATGGTAAATTATATGGGACAATACTGTGCTCCATAATCAATAGAACTGCATTGATTTTATGCAGAAACTCTCTGAAAACCTGTCTTCATGTTAATATGACCACACAAAGTTATGATTAAAACCGTATTTTTAATTAGTCCGGCTATGTGCACAGGAGGAAACTTTATCGTCCCGATCACTGTGGGGTGAATGAGTTACGTACTAGAGGGAAACTATGTTCCGGTGAGCAAAAGTTCAAAGTTACGAGGTAAGGCTTGGAAAAATTACTGCCCAAGGCGTCAGCCGCGGGCAGTAATTTTTCCAAACCTTACCGAGTAACTTTGACTTTTGCTTACCGGTACTTGGTTTCCCTATTCCTATATACCTTCAAATATCGATAAAAATGCTTAATTCTTTACCTGAAACACTTCCGAAGCAAATGGCTGTATTGTATCACGTGATCAGAGCGGGACGAAAACGTCAGAGCAGGACGAAAACATGAGAGCGGGACGAAAACGTCAACCTCGACACATAACTTATTTTTAATGCACCCCCCAGCAGTGGTATGTAACTCTAGTTAGTTCAATAATGGGTATATAGGAATCAAACTTATCATCATATTCACATTACTGATGTTACGTCCTGTGAAGACTCCTCCAAACTGGTTAATTTTTTATATTATAACAACTGAAACTTTAAAGGCCTATGTAGGTCGTACACATAGACTGTTAAGAATGGACCCTATGAAAAAGGAGGAGGGTGCACCTCTTTTCTTCTTATAATACCTATACCGGAAGGGACTTAATAGTCTCCCAAAAAAGTCCAAGCAGCTGTCAATGACAACAAACTGACTATTCAAGTTCTCAAAGACGTTACTTTTCGAAACACATGTGATTTAATCTCGACAGTTTTCATGAGGGTATCTAGATGCATCCCACTTGAGCATATTGATAATTTTTCTGGAAATAAAAGCTGCTTTCTAAAAAAAAAAAAAAATCACTCCTGCTTTATAATATGTACGGACAAGGTTTGGACATCGATTTGGTCTACGATGCACCTCCCGATAAAAAAATCTAAATCGCGTCGGAAGGTCCCCTAATATTGGGGCAGTTGACCACGTTTCGGCGATTAGACACCGATATAAACCCCATACAATACGATTGGCTTGTCTAGACATATGTCTACGATTTTGCACCTTCCTGATATGGCACCGATTTTGACATTTTGTATTGGTGCCATATCGAGAGGTCTACGATTCTATCGTAGTAGGTGGACGCCGGGCCTTACTTTCTAACCTGTTAAACGTTCATGGGATTGGACTGAAAACCTGCTTTGGCAGGGACCAATTTATACACCCTTTTTGTACATAAAAAAAATTAAGCAATTGTAAATCGTAGTGTGATTTCGGAAAATCAGCCTAATGTCGCTCAAGTAGGAATGAAGTGGAAAATGTTAACGTACAATATACTTTATCATACACCTTATTATACAATGTATATAATTATTTACCCCAAACTTGCATGCTTATCAATGCAACGTGGTCAATCCTACCTGTTTATGCCCATTCCTTGAATCATATCTCCTCTCAAGCAATACCTGCAAAATAAAGCAAAGTATAAGTGAACAAGCCGGATGTGAAGGTATAGTTTCTCATATCCTACTTTAAAATTAAAGTTAAAATAATAAGAACAACATACATGCAATATCGAGAAATTATCATTCGAACAACTTATGTATATACAATATTACTTTAACCTAATAAGAAGTACTGAAGCTGAAATGTTTCTTAGTTGTTCAACCGAAACATCAAAATGCCTATTGTCATCATCATATATCATTCTCGCTGGCAAGAACATAAAGATTTTTACGATCAAATAAGGTAAGGAAGGCTTTAAGCTTTGTGGTTAGCTACATATCCTACGTATGTAAATTAACACATACGTTCATGATGAAGTGTGAAAGTTACACAGAAAGGAGATGACTGTAAATGTCCTTCCCAGCACTCCGCCCCCCCCTCCACTCTGTGTGACAGGTCCCACCCGCCTTCCCACCACCAGCCCCTCCTGGGCAGGATCCAGTAAATAACCCGTGTCCTTCCCTCACTCTGCCACTCCTCAGGGAAAGCACACCAACGCACTCCTAACGATCTGCCAAAAATGCAAAGCCGTGCTACCCTGAAGCTACCAGCACGTTTTGTAAGCTGTCTAATGGGACGAGTCTGACAGACAGGCCACTAATCGCAAACCAAGCTACACCAGTTTTTTTCCCCCCACGATTTTTGTAAAATGTCCAACATGCCCGTCCACCCCCTCCACCTCCCCCCCCCCCCTCCGCTGCATGACTACCACTTTCTGGAGAACATGGGTGGTTATTACAGGTGAATGCCAGAGGCTACAATTAAAACGACACAGGTAACACTGGTCTAAACTATGGAGCAAATGCTGGGAAGTGACTGGGTTGCTGCAGTACACTTCGGGCCTGAGAAAGGAGGCTTGGAAATTAAAACTGCATGGGGTTTGTGAGGTAAGCAGGGATAAGAATGTCTGTGATTCCTGTGTAAATTCCTCGTGGTTTAAGATTGTATTCTAGGTAGATTTCACAGTAGATATGCCCACGTTTCTGATGTAAATTTTGGAGAATAACTTTATTTCTATGTTAAGATAAATGGTAATTGTTATAACATGAGTTGAAAATTTTGCAAGATTCCGAATTATTTATACAGTCAAAATTTGCCCATGCTATATTCCAAGCTAATTTCAATAGGTCAATGATACATTTCATAACTTTTCTTCTGTGGTCAATGATACATCTGATATTAATTTTTTTTTTAGAAAGCAGCTTTTATTTCTAGATAAATTATCAATAACCTCAAGCGGGATACATCTAGATACCTTCATGAAAACTATCGAGATTAATTCACATGTGTTTCGAAAAGTAACGTCTTTGAGAACTTGAATAGTCTAATATTAATTTCACAGCAAGGGATGTATATTGCGAATGATTAATATTTGTAAAGTGACATAAGACACTTACGACTAGCTGATACAGACACCGTAAATGTCATCAGGTTACACAGTACAAGATTTATCCGCACCGTTTTATATCGTTCTAAATATTGCATAGAGCCGAACATAACCATGGCTCCTGGAGAAAAGGAAACTGCAGTCATCTATCATTTAGGAGCCTCTTCGCCACGATTTTCATTAGTCGAGTAATCGGATAGGTCACGCTATTATTCTTCATTCCGAATTCATTCCGAATAGGACTGTCGCAAGCAATGGAGATTTCTTATACATATTCTACATAAAGCCACAGGATAATATACCCAGATATCAATCAGAGACAAGCAAGAAAAAAACGACGGTAAGGCGGTGTCATTGATTTAATATTCTGATATTAAATGCTGGTCATTTCAGAATGTAAATGTCAATTGGAATATCACCTTACACTGTGTGCTTTAAATGATAGTTGCCAATTCGCATTGCCCTTTTTGGTGAAAATATCAACACTAGCTGCATGCAGAATACTGATATTCATTCTAGCTAAACAGCAATTCTCCAGCCATTCAGTGCAAGCCATTGAACTAAAGGACTCTTTATGGGCTGGGACCTTTGCTCTCTAGGCTTCTATCCTACAATACGATAAACTAGGCATTAATATCACTTACGACCCCCTTGTGACCTACGACGATCCGACCGAAAAATTGATTGTCCTTTCGCCCCCAAAGGAGGTCGCCTTGAGCCCCCCGTCAGCCCTATCAGCAACACACCCTGGAGGAGCACTGGAGATGCACTGGAGGAGGCAGGAGGAGCCGAGGTTCTCACGGTCCCGTATACGACACCATGGTATACCCTACCCAATTCTCCTACCTTGATGTATATAGACAATAATCGATGGTTTTGTGGACAGGCGGCCGTAAACCACGAGAGGTTGACGCGTTGTAATACACGAGCGCTAGCGAGTGTATTACGACGTCAACCACGAGTGGTTTACAGAGCCGCCTGTCCACAAGATCATCGTTTGTTGCATTTATTATCCATCTTTTCGAATAAATTAAACCCAGTAATTGCCATATTAAAGTGTATAACAATAGGAACTATTTCTTTGCTCTATAGCAAAAGGGACTAGTTTTCCCGTATACCATGGTTTTGAGGCCTTATACCACAGGTCTGAATCCGTATACCACAGTTATGGTATCTGACAGGTTTTATACAATGGGTAGTGGTTTACTGAGTCCCCATACATTCTCAATGGGGGCTTTATATACGATGGATAATAATTGGCAGTCCATAATGCTAGGTATGGATGTAGGAGTATTGCACCCGTTGCAGTTTCAGGATACACACACACACATATATATATATAAATATAAATATATATATATTTATATATATGTATTTGTACATATATATATATGGATATGTATGTATGTATGTATTTATATATATATATATATTGCGTGATATGCCTTATGTTCTAGGCGCCAAAGGTGCCTGGGCTGCCTCTGTCTTTTTCTCGTAAATATCGGAGACAAAGGATTTTGCTCAGACATTTTGTCTCGTGGAGATGGTGGCCTGCGAAAAAGGAAATGGCAATGCTGATGCATTCTCTCTCCTAGAGCGCAACGGACAAGAAAGACAAAAAAAATATAATAGATTTTCCGGGATGTGCGTTATTACATGCCAAATAAATATTGCGGGGTTCTGTTTTATGAGATCTATTGAATGTGTGCTACACAAGCAAAACCCCAAGCCAAGGGCGTATACATTAAAGTGGAAATATGATGGCCCTTGATGTTATAACACAGGACCTGTATGAAAATTAATTAGAAGCTTTCTAATTAAGAAACTCGTTATTATATGTCAGATGAATGCTGCTGTCTGTGGTGTATTGGATCCAGTTGATATACGATGTACAAAAAGTAACCCACTCTGTCCCTTGTAGATGAAAGTGATCTTAAAGATACCACTCAACCTCTACGTGGAAACTCCAAATGGTTTTATAATCAGAAGGTATGTTTGTATCAGCCAAGGATAACTTTGATTACATCGATTGTATCAATGCTACCAAAGGAAATACATACAACATGTAATTTTCCATATATATACAGTGTGAATCCATATATAAGCACCAATTAATACGATTAAAAAATGACATGTATATGAGAGGTTTCCAATGAAGGCCACGTCAGTGAAAGGGCTAATAACGAACAACGTATCTCTCCATGATCTCTCCAGGAGGGACTTTGCCATGGAGGTTGTAGCTAAGACTGTTTCTCTGTCCCATTGAAATATGGGACAGTTAACGCTTTCCTATGTAATACTAGCACACGACTTTGAACTTCCACGGGTTCCCTGCTTATTTGCAGTTACAAGGATATCCAGCACAACCTGTCTCCCTCACGAGGTTCCCAAAATAACATACTAATACTTGTTTATGATGTACGATGATGCAAATAAAGTAATATCAACCTCTCAAAAGATGTTAGAAAGTCTCTTAAAAAAATATAACATATTTTGCCACACCCTAAAGCAAGTAAAGCAGTGTAACTATGGAGGCGTTACCCTTAGAAACCGAAAATGGCTGGCGTTACCTGGCCTATGAAGTGAGTGATCACAAAGGCCAGGCTTCCAGGCGTTACCTGGCCTACAATGTGAGTGATCACATAGGCCAGGCTTCCAGGCATTACCTGACCTATAATGTGAGTAAGCAAATAGGCCAGGCTTCCAGACGTTACCTGACCTATGATGTGAGTGATCACATAGGCCAGGCTTCCAGGCGTTACCTGGCCTATAATGTGAGTAAGCAAATAGGCCAGGCTTCCAGACGTTACCTGACCTATAATGTAAGTGTTCACATAGGCCAAGCTTCCAGGCGTTACCTGGCCTATAATGTGAGTAAGCAAATAGGCCAGGCTTCCAGACGTTACCTGACCTATGATGTGAGTGATCACATAGGCCAGGCTTCCAGGCGTTACCTGGCCTATAATGTGAGTGATCACATAGGCCAGGCTTCCATGCGTTACCTGGCCTATAATATAAGTGATCACATAGGCCAGGCTTCCAGGCGTTACCTGGCCTATAATGTGAGTAAGCAAATAGGCCAGGCTTCCAGACGTTACCTGACCTATGATGTGAGTGATCACATAGGCCAGGCTTCCATGCGTTACCTGGCCTATAATGTAAGTGTTCACATAGGCCAGGCCTATAATGTGAGTGATCACATAGGCCAGGCGTAACTATGCCTCTGCCACTATGCCAGGCTTCCATGCGTTACCTGGCCTATAATGTAAGTGTTCACATAGGCCAGGCTTCCATGCGTTACCTGGCCTATAATGTGAGTGATCAGGCCAATAGTAGCTCTGGAAACCAAGATGCTATTCTTCTGCAGGACGCATCGCCACCAGGGTCGCCACCGTCATTTGACTGGGTCCTCACCATGTTGATACACTCTCCGAGCAGAGGCGTGGGAGCCGCTCGCAGTTCCCGCTGAGTGAATTAGACAAACACCACTGACCGAGGCCCGCTGTTGGCGCCTATACGGAAGGGCTATCTGTGCTCCCCCGGACTCAAACACTCCTAGTCTGGATCCCATCTTGTTGGCGCCGCCCTGTCCAGGGACCCGTTTCCTAAATAGTAGACCGACCGACCCGAGGAATTCTGGAGTGGAGTAGAGGATCAGGAGTCGAAACTCCGAAAATCAAATTCGGGAATTTTTATCGCTTATAATGGAGGTCAGAAGGAGTAGGGAGTTTCTACACAGAAGTTGCCTGGCCCCTTATAAAGATATAACTGTAGATTCTCAATTCAATTTGAATTGGCCACATAGAACTGAATTTTGACAGAGTAAGAATTTGCTCTCCAGAAAAGCCCAGATTTCCTTAGGAATCCCTTGGGGATGACCTTAGGAACCTTAAGGGATGATTCCACCAGCACAATACTTTTTTTGTCTTGCAAGGTCAGGCTGTGTCCTGTAGCACCTTGCTAGATCTTGATGAATCGGGAGAAATCTTGTAAGATCTGCTCGTGCACTTATCCCTATGTGTGTAGTCCCTATTATCGCTCAAAGGGTGCTATTCCACTGCCGCGATTCAACCAGATATTCACACACGATTCATCCCGACCTAGCAAGTCATCAAATCGGGCATGATCGGGATATATCGCACGGTCTGGTGGAATCACCCCTTTAGCTATAGGTGCCTTATGAATACATTACCAGTGCGCTTGTCGGTGCCTCCCCAATACCCGTGCCCGCCCCGGCGATACCCCTCACCACCCCGCACCCTCCCCTCCAGTCTACCCTGCCCTCTCAACGCTGGGCAAACACGACGAACTGACTTGACCTTCCCTATGGGGCCCTCTATCGGTGACCTTCGAGACCCATCACCTCCTGTGACGTCATGCAGAGACAACATCTCATCATTGCGGCCTAATATTTGC
This sequence comes from Alentia gelatinosa, assembly GCA_950022655.1. Classification (NCBI taxonomy): domain Eukaryota; kingdom Metazoa; phylum Annelida; class Polychaeta; order Phyllodocida; family Polynoidae; genus Alentia; species Alentia gelatinosa. The sequence goes on along the minus strand of OX465586.1, from coordinate 60,793,189 downwards.
TCCTCCTAACGACAAAGATCGCCCCCTTGAACGGTGTGACAGTGGTCTGGGCCCGTGGTAGACTGGCTCCAGTCCCTGCATCCTATGTCTACTCTCCTCGCTGGGATACAGGGACTGGTAAAATCGGTAATGGTGTCGGATCTCTGGTGCTGTATTGCGCCAGTATTTCCAACACTCTCCATACAGATATCATGGCTACTGGTCAGATATCTGATGGGAGATTGATACCCTCTCATTTTGATTGTAATCGGGTCACCGTCAGGAGTAGGCTCAATTTATTGCCATGACAACACAGGCGGCCAGGGAACTGGAGGAGGGGAGGGGGATGGGTAGGAGGAAGTATAGGGTTACAGGGAGTGGCTTGGGGCCATAAACAGGAGATTTGGTTCACAGTGGATAAGTCTTTGATTCATGGGACAGTCAGAGAAGGGCACATACATTAATGAACTTTATTCTGATTGTGATTAATCATTTAATGAATGTTCATAATCAAAAACTTGAGCAAGTCTAGTTTGATTCATGGGTCAGTCAGAGAAGGATACATACTTTAATGAACTTTATTCTGATTGTGATTAATCATTTAATGAATGTTCATAATCAGAGACTTGAGCTAGTCTAGGCCCGTGGTGCCGGGAGAGGGAAGGGAGTCCGTATGAGGTCGGCCTCTCGTTACTGTGATACCCACGCAGGGCAAAGTTTACTCACCAGCATTAGAATGTCAGCCGGGCCTTTTCTGCAGGGTGAGTTCAATCATCCGGCCCCCTCCCCTGACGACACACACCTTTGCACCTCTATCTGTGTTGACATAAAGCATGCTTCAGATGTACCAAGCATAACTCCTGCTCTCTAGATTTTCCTTCATGTATATATGATGTTAAGTGTGCATCGATTAATAATCTATTCATAGAATATACCGCCTCTATATAGCATGATCGTTTAAATTCGTTTATTTGTATAAAACAATACTTTATTATGTATTTACAAAATATTTATGTATAAACATTCGGGTGATATATATCAAGGACCTATCCAGAATAAAGAAATTATTGAAAAATGGGCAGTAAATAGTACAGATAGAGTGGGTAACTTTAGAAGGCCAGTTTAGGAGGCGTATACAATACTGCCATTAGAATGGTATCATATGTTCAGGGGTCAATGCCAACGACATTTTACCATCGTTTCCTATTTGATCCAATTTACTTTGTTTGATTAAACTCCACTGCACCTACTGAGCGTGGGGCAAGAAGGCTCCTTTCCGCATATTTTAAGAGATTGAATCCTAGCATCGCCTCTACAGGCAGGGAAAATGGAATCTCCTACTCGTATAACTGCGGCTGATGCCTTTGATAAACACATCTCATGATAAAAACTTCTAATGCGTTGTATATTTGTGTTCGTAATAGAAGAAGTAAGTCACAGGGCATTTGCTTTCTGTTCATTCATTTTCCCGAGTGCTAAGAAGAGGACATGGTAAAAAAAGTACCTATGGCTTTGTGTTGCTCGCACTGAGAGTTGGGAGTCGTGTGTGTAGGAGGCAGGGACAAGTAATACAAGTATGAGGAAGACGGCTATGAGATCTGCACTGATTCAATAGCGGCTTGCACTGACATGGCCACACGACAGGGCTCTGCAGCAGGAGCCAAAAGGTTGGGCAAATGCTCTGACATTTATTGCTGCAATCTTAATGGTCTTTGAGCCTCCTGATTTGACGAGTAACTGATATTACGAGGGAAGTCTATCTCATAAAGCTACATTTGGGTATATATATATATATATATATATATATATATATATATATATATATATATATATATAACTGATATTACGAGGGAAGGCTATTTTATCAAAATAAAACTACATTTGGGTAGGAGTATATATATGTATATATATATATATATATATATATATATATATATATATATATATATATATATATATATATAGTAGGCGGCACAGATATTGCCAAAATGATATAAGAAGATTGCATTGATATAAGGTGTAAGAAATTGATATAAGATATAAGAATAGTTGGTATATGTATGTCTACACCTGTATGTCAAATGTGCACGAGCATTCTATAGTTGCTCCCGTTGGATTGATCCAAGGAAGAGCGCCTAGTATATGATTGTATGTGATTGTGTCAAATCCACCTTTACTTTTGAATTAAAAAAAAATTAATAAACAAAATAAAAAATTGCATGTGTTCTGCTGTTGGATCTTGGCAGGTAGAGATTTGTGGTTAAATCTCAGCCTTCTATTCAACAAACCTTCTGTATTGCATCTGAATCATATTCAATATGTGCCCCTGAAATTGCTGCATCACTATCACACCTCAAAATCTAGCGATACCGCATAGACAAAGGGATACGATCGGATATTAAGAGCTACACCTTTCCAGTCGGATCGTTTAAAGTGACCGTACAAATAAATGTGCGATCCGATCATAGCCAACGATGCCACAAAAACATAAACAACGACCTCCTGGTGTTAACTGCATGAAACCCGCGGCAGACCTTTTATCTGGCTGTTAACGCAGGAGAACATTGTAGGTGACCCCTCTGAGGCGTGGTATACCATTCTAAAGTGATTTAAGCAGGAGGGAGTCGCTCCAGGAGCCCCTCCACACGCTCTCATTAACCGGTCTCACTTGGGGACCCCCCGGGGTGAAGGTGTGCCCGCGCCCTGGGTGCCCGTCTACCATTGTAGCCTCTCAGCACGTCTGGAGCATCCGTTGACGCCCCATCCACACATATCAATACCCACTTCAGCCACTCTCGGCCTAGCGCCTCCAGCCAGAGTCAACATTCTGCCACATTTCCCGCTCCCCTCCTCGAGAGCTGCTCAGTAACTGCTCCCTTCTTGCTCAGCCTTGTTGGAGAGAAGGAGGCGAGGATGGCAAGAGCAGGCAGCAGCAAAATAATAATAAAAAAAATCCCCTTCTCTGAAACAGAATTTGTGATAAGAGTTTCTTTGTAGGCGGGAGGTGATTGCTGTTTTACAAAAAAAAGGGCGGGAAAATTGAGTGGAAACGAGGGAGGATAGTGTTGAAGGGGAATAGTGTTGAAAGTCGTCTGCTACGCTTGTTATCAACCCTACAACCCTGTGTGACACCAAGCACCAGCTCCCCATAGCTGCATCACTCTCCCTTCACAGGTTTAGTTCCGGCGCATAGCTCCGTAATTGGGAAATCTGTATGTGGAGAGTGGACGCGTGGCGGGCGGCTTACTGGAGGTGGCTGAAGATCCACCCCTCCCTGCTCACTAACTCCCCCTTCTGCTTCTTCATATCTTATCTCGCCATGCCCCACGCTTGGCAGCATTTGCAGATCAGGTTACCAGCCACTTGCCAGCTAATGTCCTCCTTCAAAACTCCTCCTGATTAATGACATCGCCTTGACACAGGGGGCGCTGTAGACTGGCTCCAGTCCCTGCATCCTATAGGGGACAGAGCCATTGTTAGTTCATAAAGCAGTCACTAGGTAGCTAGCAGTATGGCAGGCCCCTTGGGGGACAGATCTATATTCTGGCTCTTTGTTCTTATGAAATTCAACTGTCTTTCAATGTTTTTCCATGGTTCCCTTGAATCTCTACACCCATCCCAGAGCATGATGAGATACTGGTTAAGCCCAGGACATGACGTTTTTCACATAGAATACTTTATATACATATGTGAGCAAGGCTGGAGTTGTGACACTTCTCAATTATCACTCACTTCTTTTGCACCTCCTTTATTGAAGAACACCTACTTTTTCACCTCCATTAGTGAAGAACACCTACTCGGGGGGCGTCATGGCAGCCCCCATGGCTCATAGGCTATATGCCCTATAGGGGGGCGTCCACCAACCACGACAAGGCTACGACAAGTGCCGACATGAAAGTTCCAATCGGCGCCTTGTCGCGGCCTTGTCGTAAGAAGGGGGGGGGGGGGGTCTGCGACAGCATTGTCGGAGCGCGTCGCAGATGTTGCTAGTTCCCGTAGAAAAGAAGCCCATGCAACCGACACGCTACAACAGTGATATCGAGTAAACCACGACACTCTACAACAAGGGTCCAGTCGTGGGAAAAATCGAACATGTTAGATGTTGTCGTAGCCTTGCTGGAAGGCTCCCGACAAGCTTCCAATCGCAGCCCAATCGTGGCTTTGTCATAGCCAGTCGTAGGCCAGTCGTGGACCTTGTCGGGAACCCATTGTCGTAGCCTTGTCGTTGTTGGTGGATGCCCCCCTTTATGCTACCCTTCTCGCTGGGATACAAGGGCCCGTTTAATCATCTAGGCTCGTACATGAAGACCCTTTTCTTTACCTCATACAAGGGATATCATTCAATAATATTTAAGCCTGTTTGTTACGACAATATTAGCCATCCATAAGGTCGTCCATAAGTATTGAATAAAATTGATTCACGTCGGTCCTGGGTCTCCATGGCATACAGAAAAGGGTCTACATGTAGGATCCTATATCATTAAACGGGCCCCAGATTAATGGGCCAGTCGGAGAAGGATACATATTATAATGAACTTTATTCTGATTGTGTTTAATTACCTACCACATATAAAACGCTAGAATTTCGTCGGATCCGCTTGGAGTTGCTCCCGCACATAGAGACAGAGTGAACAAAACCTATGTTTGGAGACTGAGAGCCCACAAGAGTGAGGAATTGTTAGCCAAATATGAATCGACGAAGTGGCTAGTCATTCAATAAAATGTTCATAATCAAAGACTTGAGCAAGTCTAGGGGCGCTGCAGTGCGGCAGACGCTGCCGGGTATCGTCCGTTTCCGGTATTGTGTGCGGTCGTTCTCCCGCGGCCCTGATACTGCGTTATCGTGACCTGATAAATCGCAGCTTTGATGAGCTTTTTAATGAAGCTCGTGTTTGCTGGCGAATAAAATGTTAATACAAGCGCTAATCCCGTGCCCAGTACTGTGAAAAAAGACAAAAGGTCGATATTAAATCCCTTGCTCCATTAGAGAGGAACATTTGATTTCACAAACAATAAAAGCATTGCATGGATGAAGAAAAATATTGTTCAAGCTCATTTACAGCCGTTTGATTCATTCACCTTGCTGAAATGGATTTCTGAGAATTCACCAAATTGATATCATTACCACTGCCAAGGGTGGGTGGGTGTTGTTGCCCATTTGAGTTATTACCCTAACCCGGCGTTTACACTAGACGATTATAGACGGCGATTCTTGAACCTGACGACTTTCAGCCGGATATGTCAAGAAATTGTCTAATATAAATGCCAAGAGCGTGGCGACTGCAGATCGTCTGATTATGTCAGATTACACAATTCGGCACCACCTGACGACTATTAGACATGCTCTGACACTGACGACTATTTCAAGCCTGTTTGAATTAGTCGTCTAGATTGGCGGCGACTCTATGTCGTCAGTGTAAACTCTCACAGACATTCTGAGCTCCACGACCTTTGCGGTGGACATTGCCACCACCTGACGATATTGGCTTGACGATCTACAGTCGCCACATATTTAGTCGTCTAATGTAAACGCCGGGTAACTAGAACTCAAAATCTGCCCTTTGCAATCCTGATATATATACTGTGCGAAAGTAACATATTGGTATCGTATCGTACCAGGCACCTCCGGTCTATAGATGTGAGAAACCTGTTGCCCTATTCCATATTTACACTCATTAGTTCCAGTCACTGGGGCATCACTCCCTTCTATAGGTTAGTGTATATAACGTGCATAACAAATTGATTATTAGCGTGACTTGTGAGTGAAGCTTGTCCCACCGACTCCGGGACCGTGTCCGTGCCCTGCGGCTGCCGGCTGCACGTCGACACACCCCGTCAACTTCCCCCCGCAGCCCCGGGCCCTCCGTCACAATGCACCTGTTGCCCGCAGGGGGTAGTGTAAACACTGACCCCTTCCCCTCCCCCGCCACAGTTCTACCCCCCGCGATGCCCCGTGCCCGATTTGACCCGTAAAACATGTACGGTGGTACCACCTGGTGGGTAGCCACTTGACCACTTGGCAGGGGTGTGTGGTACACTGGTCCCCAGAGCTACACTACGTTAGCTCTGGTTGAGTTACATACACGGGTACATTCAGTACCTATAAGTTTCCGTCACTCTCTCAGCAGATGTTTCATGTGTCCTTGACCTATCCTTGGAGAGAGATATTTCTCCCTCTTGAAACAATATATATATATATATATATATATATATATATATATATATATATATATATATATATATATATATATATATATATATATATATATATATTCTTATTTGCTTTTGTGTGTATTCTGAATAAAATAACCAGAAAGGCAGACTTTATTATCAATTTGGTGAGCTTTGAATATTTCCTGATCAGTATTTCTTCTCTCAGAACCCAGTATAAAAACACAACTTGGTCGTAGAGTGAGAATTCGTGGACACGACCAGGGTTTAACCATACCAACCCCTAAGTCGTAGCTCAGCGCAGTTAGGGGTGGGTGGCTAACCTATAGGTCTGGAAGGCATTTTAGGGACTAAGGTGGAATCCGGATTCAAGGAGTGTTTCCCTTAAAAATTCTTATAGATTGACTTGTGCTGTATATCTAATTAGTTTAGAATTAATAACTAAAGGAAAAACATTGTCAGAAATTATAATGTAAAAATATTGCATCATTTCCAACATTTCTCCATTTTCTGCCTACCACGACAATGCTTTGACATATGGCACATATCACAAAAAGGGGCTTTTTGCTTCTTTTCTATTTTGATAAAGAATCAGTCCATTTTAACTTCTACTATGAGTACAACAAAAATTTAGGTATCACAATGATCCTCAAAGAAATCTCCATTTGATTAAACTGGGCTTTGATTTGCTTCCATATGGAATTCCATGGAATCTTCACTCATATTCTAGAAATCAAACATTTTGCCCAATTCTTAGCATGATTTCAGAGCAAATATGTCAAAAATGAAAACAGATAAATCACCTCAATAAATCCAAAATATATATGACAATAAAGCCCATAATCCCTGGTTTAATATGGTACCCTTTGTAAATATGTATCATTTTCACAGCCTAAGTTATGAGAACATTTGTATAGCAAGTCAAAAATAACTAGTTTTCATTCCCCAATATGGTTGCGAGGCCTATAGAGGATGTGGGTGACCACGTGGAGTCTAGGGTCCCATGCCAATGTTTGGGGTTATTGATTGGCTTGGTGTGATAATGTAATGTAATTTATCTTTGATGGGGTGTAATGTCATTGCCATGGTACTGCCATCTTACATCTATACCCTGAAGACTGTCTGTAGAAATAAAGCCTATAAGCCATTTTCCATTTGCCGATTATTCAGCGCCAATCTGTAGGCACGTTTCCATTGGCTGACGAAAACGGCAGATTTTTTGAGTTACCCAGAAAGCCTGTCGGTGGTGCGTCTAGAATGGAGATGTAAACAGTTGACAGCATCCATAAAGATAGAAATTTTCCTATCAATGTCAATATACCTTTAAGTCAATGGTTGACGTTTTTCATTGCCATATTTGCACTTTGTCTTTATTAGTTTCATTGTGACTTAGTTTGGATATGTTTTTTTCTCTCTCGACATTTTGACGTGTAGCAGAAAGCTGAATGCATTAGTGTTGTCAAGAAGGTATCCACACTCTCAAACAGTTCCCAGTGGGGTGGATGTACAAATGCACGCCTTTCATACTGTAAGGCGACGGGAGGAAGAGGGGGCGAAAAGAAGCAAATGTCGAAGACGAAAGGTGACATTTTGAACATTGTTGGCAGAGCATATACAAGAACAGCAAAAGGTCGCGCCTTCGGAGAGGCTCCAGGATCTTCAGCACCTGACTGCTTTGTTGTCCAGGGAGCTTCATCAACGCATGCGCAACGAGTAATGCAGGGGCCTGTTTGATAATCTAGGATCGCACATGAATACGTAGGCCCTTTTGTCGTATGCCATTGAGACCCAGCGACGATGTTGGTCAACTTTATTCAACCCTTATGGACGGCCTTATGGATGGCTGATACTGTCTTAGTGAACAGACTTGAATATTGTTAAACGATAAATCTTGTACGAGGTATAGAAAAGGGTCTTCATGTACGATCCTAGCTTATAAAACGGACCTTTGAACTGATTGGGTTTGTTATATGAAACGAAAGCCAAGCATGGGACGATAATCCTTTACCTATAAACTAGGAACAACATTGTCATCATTTTTTCTTTCAGCCTTCATCGTTTCTAGAATTTGTCATACAAATTCAAAGAACGAGGCTCAGGTCTTAAAAGATGCCCTTTTTTCTAGTTCTACCAGTTCTGCCACAATGGGCAGTCCTTCCACAGTTAGCATCTTAGATTCATATATAGGCATGGCCCTATTGGGTAATTTCAACACATGCACAAAACTTGTTCTGTTCGTCCCGACATAGTGTAAACATAATCATCTCCGATAAATGAGCTTAGAATTAATTCAAAAATTAAACTTTAAAAAGGTTTTGGCTGTATCCAGACCATGGGTCTTTTCCTGTAACCCAGTTGTCACCCAGCCAACCTGTCATATCTTCAACTGTCATAGACAGTCTCTAAAACAAAGATACTGGCAGAGTATTTCTCAATCTCAATACACTGCTAAACACAACCTGCATTCCGCTACTTCTCCCTTAAAGACAAATGCTGGTAATTGGGTGATTTCTAAATCCTATGGATTTTTGCAAATAACTCTGGATAATATGTCTCAAATATCAGCAAATAAAAAACGAAAAAAAAGGCATGTCACCATGCTAACTTCTATGGGAAGGCCATCTCAAAAGATGAGGGCTTAGCTATCGGTGTCTATGGGAAAGTACAATATTTTGACCTCGTGGCTAGATGAGACTGATGTTCTATTGCTATTTAAAAAAAGATCTGGATTCTGATAGTTGGAAAGATATACAAATGAGAATTGCTAAAAAGATACTATGTCACCAAGCTAACTTCTGGAGAAACTGGCTTAGGTATTGGTGTATAGGGGAAACTGCAATATTTCTTTATGAAACCATGAAACCAACACATGTGTAAATTGTAGTCCTGAGTGTAGAGATAGAGGGCACTGCGATACCTACCCGCATTCGTCTTTTATATCATGGGCATTTTTTGTCTTTTTTTAGTTTCTTTATTGTATCTCTCTTTGGGGTACAAGTTTTTCAGATACAACAGCATTAACATGGAATGAATAATTGATTTCTATAGTATTCTATGATTCATTAGCTAATCACTACTGCCCTCATTATCATCGTCCACCTCTGACCATGGACATCTTCCAGGGTCTCCATGAAGGTAATTCAACCTTCGGTGCCCTGCTCTTCACCCATCGCCCCTGATGACCACCAATATCCTGCATTATCCTACCCCTAATAAAAAACGCCCTAGGTTTAACATTGACTCAATGTATTTGACGGAGCGTTGAATAAAGTGTTATTTATGCACCGAGGTGAATAAAAAAACGGACCAATCAGGGACCAGATAACGAAAGTAGATCCGGCAGTGTCAAAACGCTACTATCATGGATAATTACAAAATTTTCTCTGTATATCGGTGAGATGGGGTAGGATAAATACAAAACCGAACTCGAGTTAGCCTTGTCAATGTTTATGCCACTCTGGTCAGGTCTGCTACTCACTAAACTCGGCTAACGCCTAATGTAGTAATACACAACCTGCCCATCGTGGCATAAACATTGACAAGGCTGACTCTCGTTTGGTTTCTACTAAGTATTTCCCACTGAGATTTCATGAGGAACATTCAGATAACCTGGAGTGTGTGCGGGACCCCCGCTGGGCCACGAACAATGGCACCCTGCATGTGACCGACCCCCCTCCCCCGCCCACCTTCTCAGCCCTCAGGTGGGGGAGGTGACCATGTCAGAGGTTATTTCTGCAAGGTCAGCATTGCCATGCATGCAGGTCAGTGTCACTGAATGTGTGGGGGAACAACCTTCATCCATTTATCTCGTAAACTGGCCAGGGGCTATCGTGTTTGCCTCACTTTCTTCTTATTTGCCTTTTTCATATTTTACTGACCCCATTCCTAAATTGTGTTTATTCCTTAATTTCAATTAAATGAATAATTAAATAATTTTATAATTTTGACATGAGCAGTGTTTGAAGTTCTTTGGGAGACTGATATGAAACTCTTTCTCTACGTTACGAGGACTTTGTAGAAAATGCAATTTCTAAATAAAACGTTGATTCGTCATAACAATATGCTAATTAGTAGAAACCGAATGAGAGTTAGACTTGACAATGTTTATGCCACGACGGGAAGGTCGCATATTACTACATGAGGCGTAGCCGAGTGTAATGAGGAGCAGACCTGACCAGAGTGGCATAGACATTGACAAGTCTTACTCGAGTTTGGTTTCGTATTTATTCTACCCCGTCTATGTTTTTGTATTACTAAAAGATAAATATTGAGTCAACGACCAACAGAACATTTTTCATAGTAGCTGACATCCTGCTTTCTGATTGGTCCATATTATTAGTACTCTAGTGGCATAAAAAACACTTTATGTCACGGCCTGCCACATAAAATTTTCCTATGTTTAGTCTATGGCGGTTTTTTTATTAGGGGTAGGATAATCGATGATACTTTTCTGATATTATAGAAAAACTGATGCATCGTTGCGGAAGGACTGCGGTAGAGTGGCGTACAGATCGTTATTAGTGTCAGTATGAGCCCGTTTCCATTGGCCAACGAAAACAACGGAGATTTGTTGAGTTCTCCTAAAAACCCATTTCCATTGGCCATCTCTGATCTACAGTCAGGAACCACCGACAGACCTTTAGCACTGCTGATGCGATATCAGTCAATGGAAATGATGTCATAAGGCATATTTCGGATTCTGCTGCTTGATGCCTTAAGGAACCAGTATTTCTGTAATGCCTAAGGATATCACTAGCTCCATCACAAACCCTGATTGAGCTAAGAACAGCTGATGCTAAAGGTATAGTTATTGACCAACTGAATGATTCAAAAGTACGTAATCAATCATGTAAATGTACCTTAATTGTCAACAAAGAAATTTCTGAGAAAAAAAATCGAAAAAAAAAATCGATATATATATATATCATTATGCATATATCAAAATTATCTTTTAATAATTGTCCTCGAAGTAACATCCCGATAAGCAGACTGTAAATTTCATAAATAGAATAATCTGAGACAAATAAATGTATCTGGGATCACAAAGTGTAACGTTCTAGTCCCTCTCAGTCTCCGTTTACATCTCTTACAATCCTGGGGCCTGTTTAATAATTTAGGATCCTATCCCGCCCGCCATTCCCCCTCATCGCACCTCTCCCATTACCTTCTCACTGGTCGTCATTCCTTCCCTGGGTACCCTTCTAACTCTCCCCCTTACTCGTGTTCGCTCATCTTTTTTACTGCCAGTCTAGCTCCAGGGTGCACCCCTCTCATAAGATCTCACACTCTCTAAGTCGTATTCTGTACAAGGTTCTCACTGCGCTCCATGGGGGAAGAATTCGTAACGAACTAGGCTTAGAGCTTTGAGAATCCACTGGCACACAGTATTCCTGCTTGAGATTATAGGAATCTTTGGGTTGCACTGATGTACGTCTTTAGTGTGGGAGGCAGGCCAGTGTATTCTCAAGGCTCTAAGCCTAGTGCATTAAGAATTCAGAATACGACTTGGAATACGACTTGGAGAGTGTGAGATCTTATGAGAGGGGTGCACTCCGGAAACGTAGATGTTCTATGCGAAAGTCTGTGACAAACTCCAAAAAGATTTTGAATTTTTTTTTATGGATAACTGGACCCGTCACCATGTGTTAAGTTAATATCAAGGGGCAAGATGGCTGCCTCCATAATACAATAGCTATTTACCCTATATATTACTACGGCAGAAAATAGTTTTTTATCTTACAACTTCAGTGGGGATATCCTACAATTTCCTCGAGGATGATGGTAGAACTAGCAATCACTATAGACATATGAGAGAAAGTATTCTGGGGATGGAGTGTAATTTACATCTAACTGAATGTAAAATGATTAGAAATAATAAAAAAAAAGATTTGGTGGGTCTCCAATCCCCTTTAGTCGACCCTACGTCCCATCCCATCCCAACACCTAAAGCCCTGTCTCCACTATGCGATTCTAGGTACATCGCTATGCCCAGTCTGCGACTGGAGGTACCGGATCGCAACCCCCCCTCCCCAGTCACACAGTGCAGACTGGCCTTTAGCATCCTACCCCTTTTGTTGGTGCCCCTCTGCTTTTAATGGCAGTCAAACTGGGTGCCCCCCTCTCACTACTACTGATCACACGCCCGCTCCTCAAATGGTGTGAAATTCGGCGCGGATCGAACTCGGTGGGAGCCCCTTTAATCAGCAGTGAGCAGCTCGCGGGAGGCACTCACTGTCCCGAGCAGCTCACAGCAGATGAAAGATGACTACCGCCGGGAAACACGTGCAAACACGCCACAGGTTTCTGACCCCTTCACTTGACCTCTGAGTGACCTTGAGATCAGTAAGCAGATGGAGAGGCGAGGTCATGGTGGACAGCAGAGGTCAACCGGCATTGTCCTCGAGGAGATGGTCTCTGTGGTTGAGCTGCTCCTTCTTTACTTTTTTTTCTCGTTTTTTTAAAAAGGTTTTATTAGGGAATATTGTGTGTACAATCACCGAATTCGGCTATTGAGACATTCTTCCATTCGGGCCCTTGCCCCTACTCTTCATTCTAATGGCGAGTGTTAAACCGAATGGGCAGTGGGTACCATTTTTGTGTAAGTTTTTGGTATGACCTGACCGGGGTTTGAACCCTCCACCTCCCATGCTCAAGGCGAACACCACTACCACTTAGCCACCGAGCTTTACTCAGGTTAGTAGAATGCATCTCTATAGTATTTGTACTGGCTTGAACCAAATAAAAGAAGGAGCTAAAGGCACTGTCAACATCCCCTTCTTTCAGTCAAGCTTAACTAGCTTAGCACACACATAAATATTATCGAGAAACGTCACAGAATTTTATGTGATTGTTTATATGGCGTGAGTCGCCTCCCCGAATGATATGAGGAAGCGGAGCTGAGTGATATCTGTAGCGGAGGACAACAGAGCCATGTAAACAATTATTTGAAATTGATTGACTTTTAGATTTAGTGCTACCCCATCACATGTTTTTAACTTCATATATCTAGCGGGGCATATAGATATTTTACGGTGTAACCGTCGCATACAGTCATAAGATGTTAGGTCTATGAAGGTTTATACTAGGGGTAAGATAAATATGTATATATATATATATATACATGTATTCATATATGTAACGATTCCATATTTCCCTAACGTTAATCTGTATTCCCATAAAACACATATAAATCAACCACTCAGATGAGTTCATCTATTTGTATAGCACGCTGATATACTCCTTTTAACAAAGAGCGACCGTTCCCAATTTAGTTCAATTTCGGGATTACCAGATAAATCTCGCCAAACCTTGGTGCCATCAGCGCAGCTTTATCAGTACCGCCGTGTATCAAAGCAGGTCAGGCTGAACGGTGGGGCGGGGGAGCGGGGGAGCGGTGGAGCGGGGGAGCGGGGGCGTGTACCGGGGGAGGGGACAGGCTGCTCCGATACCTGGCTTAAATTACAGGTAATCTGAACTGACACATTCCGACCCATCATGTGGCCAATAATCCCCGCTTTTATCTCTCTCTAAGAAGTACCGTATCTCCTTCCCAATCAGGAAGAGCTATACCAGGCTACAACAGTACAGCTGGCCTTCACTCCTTCGTACCTTTTACCGTGAATGTAGCGGACTGTGAGGGACACAGCCAGTGTTAGTTCAAGAAGCAGGCACTAGTTGGCCAGCAGTATGGCAGGCCCCTTTGAGGAACAGAACTTGTATTCTTGCTGTTTGTTCTCATGAAATTCAACAGCCTTTCAATGTTTTACCATGGTTCCCTTGACTCTCTACACACATCCCAGAGCAGGATGATATAAAGATTAAACCCAGTATATGATGTTTATCACATGGAACATTTGATATACATATGTGAGCAAGGCTAGAGTTGTAGAACTTCCCAATTATCACTCACTTCTTCTGCATCTTCATGAGTGAAAAACACCTACTTATTCACCTCCATTAGTGAAGAACACCAACTCAGGAGGTGTCATGGCAGTGCCCATCGATCATAGGCTATATGCCATATACATCTATCTTTCTATCTACAAAAATATACCTAGATACTTCTACAAGTATACAGATATACAGGCACAGTCATTTAATTCAAAATCAAAGTAGGAAGCAGGCAATCATAACCTTGATGTAAGAGAAGAAGTGATGATGATAGGCTATGAAGATGTACATGTATATGAATTATTCTCTTTTCTCTGTGAAGTACCGGCAGTTTTTTTCTTGTTCATAGCTGGCAGAAGAGTTTCTTATGAGATCAAAGGATTCAATCTTGACTAGAGTAATGGTTGTTGACTTGGTGCTGCCATATTCCTACGAAGGAGGACTAGAGAAACATAAATAACAAGCTTAGAGTCATTACCTTTTTTCACTATCAGGAACCTTCTACATTCCTCGCATAGCAGATAATTGTCGTATTAGCTTATGTATATATATATATATATATATATGTATGTATATATATAAAATAACTAATTATATATCGAAGTAAGATTAAAATTGAACTGCTCGGTTGAGCAGATACGAGCGGAATGCCGTTTAAATAACCTGGCGTCACCAAGCCAACTCCGGTTACCGCATCAGGTAACCGGGTAACCTGGAAAATATTACGTGACGCTTAATAACAAATGAGATCCCGCAGTGAATAAACCTGTGAAGGACATTGGTTGATAATTTATATTTATATAAACGTAGTTATATAGTAATATATATATATATATATATATATATATATATATATATATATATATATATATATATATATAGTAATTCACAAGGCGAAGCCAAGTGAATTACTACATGATTCAAATGAGATGGGATCGAGCTCTGACCCTAAACTTGAATGGGTTTCTGAATTTATCTCACCCTTAATATTGACTAATGGGCTAACATTCGTGACATTATCCCCCATTGGATATTTTTCATAAATATCAAATAGGCATTAGATACGAGTTCCCAATGTTAAGTCTATGGAGAAAAAATATCTGGGGTGAGATAAACAGATATATCGTACAGCTTTGAATGGTGATATTTGAACATTATTGATATTGAAAGATTACAACACGGAGGGCCGTACAGCAGAATCTACACATACTTATACAAAACGACCTGACCATGCTGTACAAGCTACAAAATGAAATGATAATTTAATATGTGTACGGAACGAGGCGTTTACACCGAAGTTCCGTGCGAATCGTAAATCATCATTTATGGAAGAACGCCACCCGGCGAATACTGAATGTCGTTACTATATGTTATATTGAATAAAAAAGAAAAAGAAAATCATCGAGATTGTAGCTTGTACAAGTATGGTTGGTCGTTTTATATTTCCTATATACAAAAAATCAATAAAATCAATGTCTTAATTTGGCTAATAACTAGTATTCTAACTAACATTTTAAATGACTTGTACGGAACAGTGTTCCGTATTTCTTCCCATACGGAACACTGTTCTGTAAGGTATTTTTTGCATGGCGAAACGGTGCGTATTTACAGCAAACCTATACGGCATGCATATAGTAAAATAAGTTCCGATAATCTATGTCTGTGCCTATGTATCTCTGTGTCTCGATCCCTGTTAGCCATGAGGAACGGCCCAGCCTGCATCATCACACACACCACCCTTATTATTAGCACTCCGAGCTAAATGGGGAAAGGGCAACATCTCCATTTGGGAAAATTCTCCCCGGTCTTTGTTGGTCAGTCTGAGGGGGGCGGTATATTCCTGGCCGGCCGCCATTCTTCACCCCTCTACCCCCGTACACCACCCTCCCCCTCTTTTACCACCCCCGCCCTCTCCCCCTCCACGGGGCAGGGGCCATGGGGGCTCCCGACGTTTTGTCACACAGATCAATATGCAGCTTCCATGACTCGGCCGATTTTACCAAAAGGTCACACCGGGAAGGGCCATTTGAAATGACCTTTGGCGGTCGGAAACGGTCTGGTCATGGTGTCCGAGCTGGCGGTGATTAGCGACGGGCCCCGGCTTCCAGCATGAGACATGGGGCAGGCGGGAAGGCCTCCTAAAGGGCACACAGCCATCGTGGTACGGAGGCGGCCATCTTAACCACCGACGCCATCTTAAACACCAACTAGTGGGACCAATTATCTATGGATTTTATCAATGATTATTTCGGGGGCTTGCCATGGAGGAATTTTAGTATCGTTTCAATATTATCTAAAGATGGCAACAATTGATAACAGTGGCTTCCCCCCGGACTACATAGGAGCTATCTTGCAATCGTTTGGTGGATGATTGCAGAACTAGCAATCACTCTGTGCCATATATGCATGTTTTGTGTATCTTAAATGGGGTGAAAGGTTACTGAGCACCACAAGTTCACACACACATATTATGAAATATACATATATATATATATATATATTTATATATATATATATATATATATAGGTAGTGGGGCGGGAGTCCAGTAGTGTTCTGACGTTCTTTGGAAGATGGCGCGGAGAGTCAATCCTTACTGTGTAGTGATTCCGGGCAACGCCGCACACAAAAGTGGCACGGCGGAGACCGGGATTACATAACGCTGGGTATATATATTCAGCATTCACAGTAGGTCGACAGGCTGACCTCGCGCGTCTCTCCATGAGAGCAGACCCTTGGACCCTCATATTTGCAGGTAGGTTCTCGTAACCTTCCTGGTGGTTAGGCGAGTCTTTTAGATTAGCCTCTCCAGCGTTGACTGGCACACTGTGCTGGGGTACTGTACTTGTGGGAAAGATCTTCCAGATCTTTCCGGGAAGTAATTATTTAATAAACATTCCCGTTTATTAAATGCGTGAGTTGTGTTTTGTGTTACTAAGTTCGTGCAAACCTACCGAAAAACCGAACCAACCTATGTAATTGTTCGTAGGGTGGGATCCTGCCAGGAACTAACATTCCGGAAAGGGGTCTTCCAACCGGCTAGTCAGGTGGCGACCACCACATATATATATGATCTAGATTATAAAATGAGCCCCAGGCTATTATATAGCTCTGGGACTGACCATAGGGTCCAGCATTCCATTCCTTACATGACTACACCACTCCTTTGCTCTATTACTGTACAGGGCATTCAGCCAAACGGCTATACTTAATAATACCATTCTTTATTTAACTCGGTGCTCTGCATGTAACCACTTTGTTACTCAAATATGGTGTCCTTCAATTTAGTTAGTACCCAGTATGATGCCGACATTTGTCTTGAATGTACGCAGAAGTTGTAGGGTCTAGAATCAGGACCTTGTGGTCAAACAGCCCCGTGCCCTCTCCATGTCGCCGTCATGTTCACTCTTCCTGCCCCTCTATGAGGGTAAAAGTGTAAGAGGGTGCGTCCACCAACTACGACAGGGCTGCGACACACACCGACAAGACATTTCCAATCGGTGCCTTGTCGCAGCCCTGTCGTGAGGAGAGGAGCTCTGCGACAGCGTTGTCGGGGCATGTCGGTAAAAGCAAGCTTCACCTAAATTTTCTATCGTAGACCTCTGCGACAACCTCCCGACATGCCATGACATGCCACGACAAGGCTCTAAATTTGAACATGTTCGATTTTGTCGTAGCCTTGTTGGAAGGCCCCCGACAACCTCTCGACAAGCTTTGTGTCACAGCCTTTCGAGGCCTTGTCGTAGCCTCTTGTCGGGAACTAGGGTCCACCAACCATGACAAGGCTACGACACGCCTTCCAATCATAGAGCTGTCGTGGACCTTGTTGGAAAGCCATTGTCGGAGCCCTGTCATGGTTGGTGGACGCACCCTCTAAGAGAGTGCGTCCACCAACCACTTGTTGTGGCGTGTCATGGCATGTCGGGAGAATGTCGCAGAGGTCTACGATAGAAAATTTAGGTGGAGCTTGCTCTTCCCGACACGCCCCGACAACGCTGTCGCAGAGCTCCTCTCCTCACGACAAGGCTGCGACAAGGCACCGATAGAAAATTTCTTGTCGGCGCGTGTCGCAGCCCTGTCGTGGTTGGTGGACGCACCCTCTAATTCTACATAAATACATTGCAGGAAACGTAATTTGCGGGGTGCCCTCACAGTTTACCTACAGCCATTTCAACCCTAGACCGGGTCCCAGAGTTCCCGCTAATTCTCAAGGGCCCCATTTAGTAGCACAGCCTTTGGCGGAAACCTAAGCCAATAACCCTCCATGGGCCTATCAATGATGAGTACTGATTTAGGGTCTGAGCCTCGGGGTTTTGGAATGCAGGTCAATGGGAAGTGAGGGTCCCTAACCTGAACCCGCAGACTACCGGTCACCATGTATCGTATTACATCAAACAGGGCTAATCATGGATCCAGAAATGACGAAGCAGTTTTGAATTTGTATGCCGAATTGCTATATCTTATCCACCTTGATCCCAAAAGTAGAAAGAGAAAGAAACGTGAGGACATTTTTTTTTCAGGGGATAACGCGGACGCTGTCCCCCTCAAACAAAAATTGCCCACCCAAGTCATCCACATTTGGGATGATCGCAAGGGTCAACCCAACCGTAGTGCAATGGAGGGGCCTCGCCCTGGGGGAACTGGCTTCTCGATCAAAGTGTCCCCTGTGCCAGGTAAGGACATAGTTATTGTCCACTGATTTACAGAGTCTCCATACTTTATCTAAAAGAAGTGTGTAATTCACAGGGTGGAGATTACGGCTGCCCGTGATATTTGCCCTACACAGAGCGGATATTACGGGGAAAAGTCCCTTGTGTACAAAATAATGTGTGAGAAGATCAGCAGTCGTTGTATACTCTTGCTAAAACTTGGTCACATAGACATTTAGCTTGCTACAAAAAAACTAACCCCTCACCATCTGTGTGCTAACACTGTGACATTGGGAAAGGAGCTAAGGGCCAGTGTCCCAGTGTCTTTGCGGCGTGTCCAATCAAACACTAGAGACCAAAATATCTCATTGATCCACTGGTTACTGATATATTTGGATCTGAAACAGGCATTTGTAAAAATGGCAGGTTGCCTGGGTGAAAATGGGTTACAGGAAATGATCCCTTAGACTGAGCATCCCCCACAACTTTTGATTATTATTCATTTATGACTTCCACGCTCATTCACCAACGATGAACATATCATCTGCTCCTAGTTTGGCGCCGCCTATTGTCAATTACATGTGGGCGTGACTTATATGATACACATAACCTAACGGATGTGTAGGGGATTACATTATACCATCTAGTGGCGAGCTACTACCACAAATTACCGAGCTGCTCAAATACTATTGATTGAGAGCTTAGTAAACATACTGCCATCCGACCGAACTGGGTCAGTAGACTAATGGTCGTTCAAAATGGTAAAATCCTATTTGCTCTCCACTCCGTAGGTAAATATACCACAAGATACAAACTGTTGTAGTAATGATAGCATTGTGCTACTTCTGAGCTGATACTATCCTATAAGTGAATATGATTATGGTTCGATAATGGGTGTATTGGTCGTTGCTTTTTATATTTCATATTTACTGCGCTCTCTTTGTTATATAAGTACACCACGATGCATTGTATGCTTGCACAAGGCTGGTCTTATGCTGGTCAAACTTTGTATATCAAAATAATAGAGGTACCAAACATTTTGCAAATTTCACTTTTACCTTCATATACTTTCATTCACCAAAAGGTAGAATAGCACCATTGCAGGATGCGGGATGAACAAATTGATTATTGAAAGCATGTCATGACCATCCTTTATTCAAGGTCTCGTTATTTAATATTCTTTTATTTAATAGATTAAAATACTTTCTCGTCCTATGCGCTGAAAGGTAATCAGAAAGAGAAAAAAAGAGGTACTCAAGGCATAAATTGACTTTCAAATAAAAAGAAATTATTCTGATCAGTCATAGGTTAAAGCGTATAATAATTACGTTGTATATATTATGTTAGATCTGCTGTATCGAGGTCAATAATGGATAAAAAATTACATGAAGCGGAACTGTGGACGAAATTTTTTTAATTTACCACTGGCAATTTGAACAGTTTAAGAGGGGGCGTCCACCAACCACGACAGGGCTGCGACACGCGCCGACAAGAAAGTTCCAATCGGTGCCTTGTCGCAGTATTGTCGTGAGGAGGGGAGCTGTCGTGACCCCTTGTCGCAGCCTGTCAGGAGTGCACGCTCCACCTAAATATTCTATCGTAGACCTCTGCGACAACCTCCCGACACGCCACGACACGCCACGACACGGCTCCAAAATCGAACATGTTCGATTTTGTCGTAACCTTGTCGGAAGGTCCCCGACAGGCCCCCGACAAGCTTGTCGTGGCCTTGTCGTAGCCTCTTGTCGGGAACTGTGGTCCACCAACCACGACAAGGCTACTACAAGCCTTCCAATCTTAGAGCTGTCGTGGACCTTGTCGGAAAGCCGTTGTCGCAGCCTTGTCGTGGTTGTTGTACGCCCCCTCTAACACGGTATAACAGCGTGTAAAGGTAAAGGTGGAGTGATAAGCGTTGCCGCGCTTGGTCAGACGGTCTCCCCATATCCATAATTTCTCATACGTTCCCCTGAATGTACTTACTGAGTCTGCAACAATAGCTATATTTTACAGAGGCATTGTATTATCTGTAAAGAATATCCAACAGACTATTGTATTGTTTAACCAAGCAAAGAATAGACTCATTTGCAAAAGGAAAATGCTCCTTAGAGTTGGGGGGATATATATGTTTTGATCTCAGAGTATATTATACATAGCATTCCTTATATGCCTCCCCCTTTCTGTGATACTCCGATACGTTGTATCTCCAGGAGGTGTACCATTTCCCTCCACCTCTCTTAAGCTCTCCCTCTGGGTTTCAGTAAGGGCTCAGACATTAGCCAGACCGTTGTTTATACAGGTTAATTCCAACAGGGGACACTTCTTTCCCTCCACGTCTACTGTCTCACTAGAGGGGCCCGGTAGGTACAGCTCTGTAGGGGCAGGCAAGGCACAGCCCGATAACTCCGAGCTGCTCGCAGTAGCTCGCGATGGTTTTGTCTCGCTGAGCTCGGTAGCCCTAAGCCTTGCCAGGCCAGAAGGATTAGAGCAACGATTTTTCATTAATTATGTCAGTCTCGGTTAGGAGTATAGGCCCCTATCAGCCGTACTACAGAGGACACCTATGAAGGTTTAGGGTTAGAGCTAGTATTCCATCGAGTTTGAATCGCGTAATAATTCACAAGGTGAAGCTGCGTGAATTACGTATCTCTGACTATAAACTTGAATAAGTTTCCGAATTTATCTCATCCTTCACATTGACTAATGGGCTAACATTTGTGGCATAATCCCCCATTGACAATATTTCCTAAATACTCAATGGAAGTTACATACGAGTTTCCAATGTTTTAAGTCTATATCGGGGGTGAGATAAAGGAAGTTATCGAGAGATTACGGACACAACACAATGAGCTAAATAAATAAAACTCAAACTCAAACTGGTGACATCTCTCAGTAGAATTCTATACCAGTTTCAGAAGCATGCACCAACTCTTTCTTTGAAGATAATATCTGTTACCAGACAACGAAGTTCCTTCCTATCTCCTACACCCTCATTACATTGTACATATTGTATTTCGTATATTATACGATTACAATGGTATATTGCTGTCCTAGAAAACTATCTTGTTAAGATTGAGTGTACTCTTTTCTATTTGCAAATACAAATCGTGAAATTGGAACCAAGTTTACCGTTAGGCCCGGCGTCCACCTACTACGATATGGCTCCAATATGCTCTACGATGCACCTCCCGATATAAAACCAAAATCGCGTCGGAAGGTCACCTAATATAGGGGCAGTTGACCACATTTCTGCGATTAGACACTGATAAGAACCCCATACAATGCGTGGTGGATTGGCAGGTCTAGACATGTGTCTACGATTTTGCACCTTCCTGATATGTCTCCGATATTTCGTTTTTGTATCGGTGTCATATCGGTAGGTCTAAATTTTTATCGTAGTAGGTGGACTCCAGGCCCTATAGTGTAGGCGTTTATTGTATAGAACCGACGTTTCGACTATCACACCGCCTTTTTCACCGTTCAAATAATTAAAAAAAAAAAAAATGAGGGTGTAAAGTGAAGAAAACAGCCCAGAGGAGAAGGTGGTAACTGCCTATGGCTACCCCGCACATCTATCGGAGTCCGTCTCTTTAGTAGCGGTCACACTGGAGGCCATCGCGGAGTGCCGTGCCCGGTTTGTATACGTTGGTCCCCGAGGCGCTCCTTTGATCTATATTTACCAAGTTGTTATAGATCGAGTCTAGGCAGTATATATACGCCGTTTGCAATCACTTTGATGGACTTACTACCCTAGATTCTCCCTACTCTATCAAAGTTAACTGCAGCAAAAAAGGGAACCATTATATATTACTCCTTCTGCTTTGATATTAGAAAAAAAGAGAGTGAAATGTCAACAAGTTTTATTTATTTGAATGGAAATGATGTTCCTTTGATGATTCGGGTAGATTCCTAAAAGGTAAGTTCCTGTATATGCAACATATGATCTATCAATATGCATTAAAGGATTATCAAATCATAGTTTACAAGACTAATGTGAGGCTAAAATTGATATTTCATGGATTAAAGTTATCCTACGGCCCGGCTTCCTCCTTCTACGATATGGCTCCGATATGGTCTACGATGCACCTCCCGATAAAAAAATCAAAATCGCGTCGGAGGGTCCCCTAATATCGGGGCAGTTGACCACGTTTCTGCGATTAGACACCGATAAAACCCCATAAAATGCGTGGTGGATTGGCATGTCTAGACATATGTCTACGATTTTGCACCTTCCCAATATGTCTCCGATTTTGACTTTTTGTATCGGTCCCATATCAGTAAGTCTAAATTTCTATCATTGTAGGTTGACGCCAAGCCTTAAAGCCTGCCCCCACCTACCACGATTCTGGTCCCGATTGGCCTTACGACGGCCTTCCCGACACCATTCCGATTGTAGCGTGAGGTCTGGCAAAATCGTGGTAGATGGAACAGGTTTCTGCAATTCCGTCTGCGACAGCTCACGATAGGCTGTGATGGAAACGCCAATCGTAGAGGTCCCGATAATTTCCAACATGTTTCGTAGCCTGTCGTAGGGTATCGTAGCAGCCGCTGGTTTCGTCGTGGAGCTATCGTGACCATAGTTTATGTTATTGGTCCTCCCAAGGTGTTGCCACGCTCTACGATTTCTAACTGTTGGACCTATCGGGGACCTCCCGATAGGTCACGATTTCCCCATTTCAAATCGTAGCGATCGGGAAGCATGTCGTGGCCTATCGTGGTAGGTGGGGGTCCCCTCTTATTGTGAAAGAAAATTGTGATCCAATCAAAGCCAGCGATACCCAAAAAAGACAGAACCCTGAGGCACGTTCCCGGTACATGTGGCGCCCTGTTGTACCTCTCACGGCCAATCTGTTAGAGTCATCCGAAAAATTGCGAAAAGCAAAGGAGGTCGTGGACACTATTTGGCACTCGCTGGTTCCTGTATCGGCTGGCGGTACATGGATCCCAGTCAATAGGGTATTGACCAGTGGGCACTACCGCCCTCCTTACTCGCTTGACCCCCCAAAGGAAAGCCTCTCGGTGCCTAATCACGGGACAGTGGTCAACCACGGAGCCGATTTGGCCCTTTTTAGACGAGTAGCTTTATCGACTTTATTTACATCTGAATGGAAATCCGCCGCCGCCCGCTCCCTTAGTCCGCGCCCTGGTGGCGGGATCATGAACTACTCCTGGACCGAGGTCATTCCCTCCAGCCCCTGTCCCAAGGAAGAGCCCATGTATTACATCGCTATATATTGTATATATATATATATATATATATATATATATATATATATGATGATCTGACCATGCTGTACATGCTACAAAACGAGTTGGGGAATGGTTTTGTCTTTTATGGAACGAGGCCTGTGGCCATGTTTCGTAAATAACATAAATTTCCCTCGAGTTTTGTAGCATGAACAAGCATGGTGGGTCGTTATATATTTATTATGTAACTGAAATTAATCAAATCTTACCATATATTGGCATAGAATATATGTCAGCATGAATGCTCACACACTGCTGATGTCTCAACGTGTGCAGTATGACAGTGTACTGCACAGGGTTCAGTACACAATTTATACTGCATAGGGAACAGCAGTACGTAATTACCAAATATAGTGCATGGGTATATAATAAATAAATACTTACATAGAACGTCCTGACCATGCTGTACAATTCACAGAACGAGATGGTAATTTACGGTTTGTACGGACCGAGGCATTTATGCCGAGTTTCGTACAAACAGTAAATTATCATTGAGTGGCAAGCGTGGTTGGACGTTATTTATTTACTATATACCCGAAATTTAAAAAAAAAACCAATTTCATTTGGCTTAACAACCCATTTCTTAATAAACGTGAATGGCAAGGTGGTCCGTATTTTAGTGTACGGACCACTGGTCTGTATAGTATTTTTACGTCATATGCCGAAACGGTGCATATTTACAGTATGAACGGCATGGGTATATAGTAAATATATATATATATATATATATATATATATATATATATATATATATATATATATATATATATATATATATATATTAATCACAGGTATAAAACATACTTGCCGGTTGATATACGGTAGTATAATATAAGACCGCAATATATATATACGTATGTATACACAAATATATGTATATATAATACATTATATATGTAGATATAATACATATTTATAATCCGTATACTTGTGGTGCTCATATATATTTCAATCAGAGAGATAAGAAACACTAGCAGGTCAATATACATGGGCTTCCCACCAGAGCTGCTCACGATGCTAAACCTGTGGAGAGTGAACTCTAGGAGCTGCTCGCGAGCCATTGGTCACCGGGAGATGTTTAATCTGGGAAATGCTGGAAACCAATAACGGGTCACTTTGGTGGCGGCTCGCCGACCGCCAATGGCCACCCCCGGGTGTCCAATCTGAGTGGGGTACACGACCATCAAGATGCAATCACGTCCACCCTCCGCGCGCCCCCCGGACAAACAACCCTCTCCTTCACCCCCTCCGCCCACAAATATGCCCGTCTGGGTTCAACATGAACACCACTAAGACTCCGCTGGGAGATCTCCTCTCCAGACGTCGTGGTTTTTTAAAAAAAATTCTCAAGCCCTTGTAATGTTTAAGGATGTATGAATGAATATTCAACTGTCATACCTGGTATGTTTTGTGGGTATCATAGTAATGAGAATTTATTGGTGAGATTCCTCCTTGCATGTATTTCAAGAACCTAGAGCGGGATTTACACGGTGGGATTCATGTACTTCACAGGGTGTTTGTCCTGTTGAGATTCCGTACTCGAACACACTTTCTTCATCTAAATTGTAGGGTTCCATTTCACTGAGGCATGTTTTTATCCCCTGCAATAGTTGGCGATATTTACCCCTAAAAAGGAAGACTTTGAACCCTGTGAGGTACATGAATCCCACCGTGTTAGTTCCACTTTAAAAGGAACATAATCTCATGAAATTTTGAAAACTGTGAGGTACATGAATCCCACCGTGTGAAGTCCACTTAATCCAGGAAGGATTGATTCATAGAAACCGGGGTAATAAATGATGTATAATTGTCTGTTTTACGTACGAGATTAGTGTCTCATCCTTATTTCTTTTAGTTTATTCATAGTTATAGAATATCTTTTTGATTTGATTCATCGTAATCCCCAAAGAACAACATTTTGAAAAATATAGTAATGCATGAGGTATCTAGTTTCATGTACTGTAACCAACATACAATCTTATATGATGTTAGTGATCATGGGTCACTATAGAGGAGACCTTAGGGCCAGAGGGCATATCCCATCAGGTTTGAATTGCGTTGAAGCGATCCAAACGTGATGGGATCGAGCTGTGACCGTAAGCCTGAATAGGTTTCTGAATTAATCTCATCCCTCACATTGACTAATGGGCTAACCTTTGTGACATAATTCTCCATTGCGTATTTTTTTCTAAATACTCCATGGGCGTTGGATACGAGGTCCCAGGGGTGAGATAATATTAGGAGAGGCCGGCTCACAACTTAAATAAAGGATAAAATGACTTACATATTGAGGCAAATGCATGTCGATATATCTAGTGCTCTATCTAAGTCAGCAATGCTCTATTGCAACCAGAACTGCTGTGGAATTGACACAACATATCAGTAAACAATCTCCGTATATTCTCTGAAAATATCAGGCTATAGGATGATCTATAATGCCATACAGCATGCGCCCTGTACCTGTTTCGGGGGGTTCATCGTGTCCATATATTTGTATCGGGCTTAATATCTCTTTACGTAAATCACCAGAGAACACTGACCCATAACACGCAACCGGAAGAAGATGTATGAGGCGTGCGCATGCGTGAAGCAGTCCCAGGACGGACTTCCGGTCACTGATGGATACACAGTTTTCCCATGAGTGGCATTGGTCATTTGACGGTGTCGAGTGAAGTCTCTATACACTGTATGATGAATCGGAGAGTTCTCTGCAGGATTTGTCTAGCTGATATCTGAATTATATACACATTATATCAGGAGACATCACGAGGTTGGGTATCAGTTTATCTATGTCACGCATTTTCTTGGCTCTCACTCGTCTTCAACTCGTGAGATTACGGAGACACAATAAGTGACATCAATAAACTCAAACTCAAACAAGTGGCATCTAGATTTTTATCCTACCGCGTTCCAACGATATTTGAATAATAGAAAGTAGTAACATAAAAACACTTTATATCACACCCGTGACATAAAAAAATCTCATGTTAAGCCTATGGTGTTTTTTGTTAGGGGTAGGATAAATAATATTGACTGGTTTCAGATACAAACGGCTGGATGTTCTGAGGAGGTGACGCGTAGTTATATCCGAGCGTATGCGAGGATATTGGGTATGGTCAATAGTAAACGTCAGCCTCTGGTAGTAAACGTAAGGTATTCCACCCCACCGTAGCATGTTGTAACCATAGAGTGTACGGCCATATGAATAAGCATTAGGCCCTGCGTTCACCTACTACATATGGCTCCAATACAGTCTATGATGCACCTCCCGATACAAATTCAAAATCGCGTCGGAAGGTCACCTAATATTGGGGAAATTGACCACGTTTCTGCGATTAGGCACCGATAAAAAAAACCATGCATGGTGGATTGGCATGTCACGACATGTCTACGATGGACGCACAAACCTAAGGCCTGGCGTCCATCAGCAGGCTTCCATCTACTACGATAGAAATTTAGACCTACCAATATGGTACCGAAACAAAAAAACAAATATCGGAGACATATCGGGAAGGTGCAAAATCATAGACATGTCTAGACATGCCAGTCAACTACGCATCCTAAGGGGTATTTTTCGGTGCCTAATCGCAGAAACGTGGTCAGCTGCCCCGATATCAGGTGACCTTCTGACGCGATTTAGATTTTTTATCGGGAGGTGCATCGTAGACCATATCGGAGCCATATCATAGTTGGTGGACGCCGGGCCTAATCCTCTGTGTCCATACCCAGGCAATTCGCTGTGCACTAACACCGACTAGCACTGATACTGTCTGGACCTGAGTGCTCTATAGAAAGCGCTGTTCATTCCCCGTCACCGAACAGAAACTGCACAGAAGGAATGAACTAGGTCGGCTCGGAATTACGGAAATTACAATAATTTCAGATTTATTAGTGACTGATGGATGAACCGGGCACCGCTTAGCGGCGCGGCTGGTCCCACCCCAGTCGGCGATTCTTTAATACTTTTTTGCCAAAGATTGGTTGCCTCGGCAAAGTGCTCCTAGCCCAGCCTCAACCGGCAGTATCGATTTGACGTTCATTTCGGGAGTGCGATGTTCAACATCAACTATAAACTTGACGTGGCTTCAATGGAGATATTATTGAGAATCAATGCGTGTTTCTGCCTTGAAATATTGTCAATATGAGATCGAGGTGAGAAGTATTTTTGTGCTGCTGGAGAAGGGTTGTTGGTTGATACCGTCAGTTCAAGTTCAGTCTAAGTCGAGTGAGTAGCTATTAAAATGGCAACTTGTGGTTGATACAAAACACATGGTAACATCGTATGTATTCCGTAGTCTATGATGACTTGTTTTCTCCTAGTATTGACATGGAAATTGTTACACCGCCGTACACAAAGACCCTAGCTCAGTCACTGTCTATGGCACTTGCAGCTTGAGTCTTGTTTTCATCAAACGTTTGAATTTAACGGCGGTTTGGGTGGTCCGGAGATCATCACTCAATTCATCCAATACTTTTAGACCATCGTACCCTAGAGAACACTTGAAACCTGTACAGTTAGGTCTAACTAATTTGAAATTGTTTGCTCTAGTAGTTCTGCTGGCTTTGGATTGCAGATGTTCAGTATCATCCTTTTACGGAGTAAACAATTAAAAGGGGCTTTAAACCCAACACAGTGAAAGGCGCCGAACATTTGCACTGCATGAACACCACCATTTTACATATAAATGCGCCCGGCGTATATACGATTCTTTTTCTTTTTTATTTTATCTCTGTTGCGCTGAGGATGTTTCCTCTTGTATACGCCAGGTGTAAAATACAGCCAAGACGCGTCCGTATTTAAAAGGAAACAGTCTTGTAGACGCCTCATACGCTGGTGTGAAACATGGACGTATATATATGAAAACAAGTCACATTTCAGCCGATACACGCACTTACGCAATGGCGTATATAAGAATAAACTGGTGGTCTTCACGCACTGTTGAGGAGTGGATAGACTTGCTCAAGTCTTTGATTATGAACATTCATTAAATGATTAATCACAATTAGAATAAAGTTCATTAAAGTATGTATCCTTCTCTGACTAGCCCATGAATCAAAGACTTGTCCACTATGAACAGAATCTCCTGTTTATGGCCCCAAGCCACTCCCTGTAACCTTATACCTCCTCCTACCCCTCCCCCTCCCCTCCTCCAGTTTCCTGGCCGCCTGTGTTATCATAGCAATACATTTAGCCTACTCCTGACTGTGACCTGATTAAGATCAAAGTGAGAGGGTATCAATCTCTCATCAGATATCTGACTAGTAGCCATGATATCTGTATGGAGAGTGTTAGAAATCTAACACCATTACCGATTTTACCAGTCCCTGTATCCCGGCGAGGAGAGTAGGCATAGAATACAGGGACTGGAGCCAGTCTAAGGATTGGGGTAACCGAAATCAGAACAGAACACAGAACAGGGGCTCTATCATTGATGATATATGGCTGAATGGAGATGACCGATATTTGTCCTGAGAGTGTCCAGGCACTGTGCTGTCCATCTTACTTCTGCATTATATCATATTTACCCTTTATCTCACCCCTGGTACAAGTTTAGCCATAGGAATATTATCCTACCCCTAATAAAAAACTCCATAGGCTTAACATTGAGTCACTGTATTCGGTCTGGAGTTCAGAAAAATTATAAATATCGCTCTAGTGAGATACACTTGAGAAATGTAAAGCGAAACGTGAAGCGAAACGTGAAGCGAAACGTCCCATACTATACACTTGAGAAATGATGTCATTTGTTAATGTAGAAATAGTTTAGACGGGTGGGGTAGGATAAATTCTAAACCAAACTCGAGTTAGTCGTGTTATTGTTCATCGCACTCCAGCAAGATGGCTTATTACTGCTCTCGGCTTCGCCTCGCGCAGTAATACGCGATCTTGCCATCGTGCAATAAACAACAACACAACTAACTCTTGTTTGGTTTCTCCATAATATTAGAAAACAATACTCAACGATCACCCCCGTAAAGTGACAATTCTACGCCTTGGCGTAGTGAATGTGAGATGACGTCAAATGGATTTGCTAGGTATATTCTAATTATACTGATATTGTGATGCTATTTATTGTCATATAAAGGGGTGCCTTAATCGTCATTCGGTTTTGCCCCGATGACAATTGCAGCACATCCAAACTCGTGGAGTATTGTCTATTTATACAATTCTCGATGCAGTTCTATATAATTCGCTCGTTGCTTCCACAAGAATATCTTATGATGTAATTGACATATTTTTCCTTAAACAAAAAAAAAGAAGATAAAATCGGGGGCCCGATTTGTCTCGACGGAGTTTTCAAATATTTTTCTATCGCATAAAACTTCTGATATTTGTTCATGAAATTCTAAAAAATGCCATCTTATATATAGTATATCAATAATATTTGTTAAAACAATATCTATAAACAGTACTTTATATAAGGGAAAACTACTATATTCCTAGTTACACCATATAACATTACTCGATATGACGTCCAAAATAGGTGATATGAAATCAGAGTAGGAACAATCACTGATCAGTGAGGCAGCTACGTGGCTCCTCTATAGATCCCCTTCAAGCCAGATCAATGCGTCAGTCAATCAAACGCCAGTAAAACCCTGTGGGTAGCGGAACCCAGCCTTCACACCAACGGCTGAGGCAATTGGGATGCGGCGGCGAAACGTATCTGGTGGCGGGGGGCGCCAGGAGGCCAGGCCACCTGGTGGGCAAACGCTGAAGCTGACTGGCAGTGCTTGTCTGGCGTACTTAGCATGCTGGGGGTGTGAAGGGAGGTGGGGGGGCAGTCTAATCACGTGGTCGGCTCCACGTGGCGATGGAGGGACACCGTGGAGGGACCAGCCACAATGGAGGTACGCCGGTGGAGATGGGAGTC
Source organism: Alentia gelatinosa (assembly GCA_950022655.1). NCBI lineage: Eukaryota > Metazoa > Annelida > Polychaeta > Phyllodocida > Polynoidae > Alentia > Alentia gelatinosa. The sequence continues at coordinate 60,762,383 of OX465586.1, read as the reverse complement.
GGACGGGGGTCGGAGGCGACAGGTGCCGGCGACTGTAGATCGGAGGCATGGTCTTTTGTGGGAAGTTTGCACAGGCTTTAACCCATCAACCAGGGCTGGCCGGGTGATGCCTTGAGGCATCATTTACAAAACATTCGTTTTTTATGATAAAATTGGAAATAATGGTTCAATAAACATGAAACTTTCAGAGGATGTAGATATAACATCATATTTGATATTCCGCGCGAAATAGAAAATAGTATCAAATATCACGTGTCATGTCACGTGGTACAGAGATCAAACTGTTCAGAATAGGCCTATATGCCCGGCCTCTAGCGATAGTCACTAGCACTAGTACCCGGGTCCATGACTGTACCACTCCCGCGGGTACCCGGCGCGATAAGGTTAAGGGTATGGATTTAAGGCCCGTTTCCATTGGCTGACGAAAACGGTGTAGATTTTTTGAGTTACCCAGGAAGTCTGTCTGTGGTGCCACTGACTGTGCGTCGGTATCGAAAAAGTCGATGAGGGAAGTAGATTTCACTCAGCGTCCAAGCTTTCATTCAGCGGTGGGTGGTGCTACTTTGCATAATCTAAGCAGAAAAAATTGTGGGTGGTTTCATGAGCTGGGTCGTTTCCATTGACCGATTTTGGGTCAGAAGTGCCAAAAGTCTGTTGGTGGTTCCTGACTGTAGATCGGTGACGGGGAATCGACCAATGGAAACGGGCCTCATGGATATAGGCCACAGAATTATTGCTAGTTCTGCAATTATCTGCTAGGAAATTATAAAATAGCACCATTGTAGTCTGGGGAGGTGGGCAAGCATTGTCATCAGTTGTTATAATCTATAGATAATATTGATACGAGGCTAAGATTCCTCCATGGCAAGCCCAAAGTATATTTTGGATAAAATCCATTGATAATTTGTCCCATATATGCCCTTTAGGGTGAACGCATTTATGGTTAGACCCGTTGCCATTGGCCAACGAAAACGATGGAGATTTTATTAGTTCTCCTAAAAGCCCATTTCCATTGTCCGTCACTGATACACAGTCAGGAACTACCGACGCACCTTTAGCACTGCTGATGCAAAATGGAAATGGGCTTTAAGTAGAACTAAAAAATTATACACCTCTTTTATCTGGAGCCTCCGAAATCGGCTGATATTGAACTATGAAATGGTCATACTTTTCTATACATACTGGTGTGAGAGCTTGAAAGTATATGTTTGTAAAAAAAATATTAATGTGCACATGTAGCTGTGAAACATGTCCACTGTGTTTCATGGATCCAATAATTAGTAGAAACCAAACGAGAGTTAGCCTTGTCAATGTTTATGCCACGATGGGCAGGTTGTGTATTACTACACGAGGCATTAGCCGAGTGTAGTGAGTATCAGACCTGACCAGAGTGGTATAAACATTGAGAAGGATAACTCAAGTTCGGTTTCGTATTTATCCTACCCCATCTCACTGATATACAGGGAAAATTGTGTAATTAGCCATGTTAATAGCGTGTTGACACCATGGCCCCATTTATCAATGCTGCCGGATCTACTTTCATTATCTCGTCCCTGATTGGTCCGTCTTTTTTATTCACCTTGGTGCATAAATAACACTTTATTCAATGCTCTGTCAAATACATTGAGTCAATGTTAAACCTATGGCGTTTTTTATTAGGGGTAGGATAAATGCTCAGTCAGTAGTAGATAGAGCCGCTAATATAGAGGAATCCTATTCAAGTTTAGGGTCAGAGCTCCTATCCCATCATGTTTTACCTGCATAGTAATTCATGTGGCTTCGCCTCGGGAATTACTACCCGATTCAAACGAGAGCTCTTACCCTAAACTTGAAAAGGTTTCTTGATTTATATCACCCCTCACATTAACTAATTGGTTAACCTTTGTGACATTATCCTCCATTGAGTATTACTTTCTAAATACTCAATGGGCATTGGATACGAGTTCCCAAAGTTGTTACGAGTTCCAAAAGTTATACTCAATGAAATACTCAATGGGCATTGGATATGAGTTCCCAAAGTTGATACGAGTTCCCAAAGTTAAGTCTATGGGAAAAAATACCAGATAATAAATACACAATATTGACTGGTTTCAGATACAAGCGGCCGTATGCACCAAGGAGTTGACGGGTAGTAATATCCAAGCGTATGCGAGGATATTACGCAGAGTCAACTCCGCGGAGCATACAAATGCTTTTATCTGAAACCAGTCTATATTGTATTTATTATCCACCTTTTCTGCACAAGTGACATATCGATATCAGTTCATTTTAGTTATGCACTATTTTTCCATGCGCACTATTTTTCCGTATGCGCCACCCGGAGCATACAACATATCCGTATGCGCCGGGTATGTCCATACACGCTGCCTATGTGTTTTCTATGGGCACTTTGTATTCGGTGGATAATAAACATCTATATCTAAATATATATACACTATATTAACAAAATATTACCGAGCAAGTTACTTATATTCCCATGAGCAGCTCAGTGCATGCGGGATCTGCGTGGCTCGGGATTATTGTGGGTCCGATGTCTTGTAGCTGTGATCTGCACAATGATTGGTGAGGAAACTCTCTGAGAAACCTGACCTCGGGAGACGTGCTCGACTGTACAGTGCTGGCCCGCTTCTCCCCGTCCTCTGTCTTTAAAACATGCCGTGCAATGCCTTAACAAACCCCTCCCTGAACGGTCCAAGTTTGACAGGTCCCCTCCACCAGTCCCAGATCGAGCGGGATACAAAGCCGCGTCCCTAATGACACGTGACGTCACGTGACGTCGTGCCGTGACGTCAGACATGACATGACGACGACGTCCCAAATCCCTTTTCCTCTTACTAAGACGCTTATAATAACCCCTCCCCCCAACCCCAATGGCCAACAGGCTGAGCAAGACCCCCTTACTGGTATCCATGGCAACCTTGTGCTCATTAGTGGCGCCATCTGGTGGAGAGGCACGTAAATTGGGATCGTCCTCATACGGGTGTCTTCACTGGGGGCAGTCTTTTGGCCGGGGTTAGGAGTCACCACATCCTCATGTCAAGCCGACTGCGCCGCCATTACCCTCCAACCCGGCCAATGTGGCGCCACCCCGATCTAGGTGAGAGCTCACTTGGGCCAATATCATTACTCCTATAAGCCCCTGGAGGCGCCTGAGGTGCCCTGCCCCTTCCACTATTCACCCACCAGCGGGGCTAAGGTTCCTCCAGCACTTCCTCCAGTGTAGCAGTGGCTCCGACCTTGCTCCAAGGTGGGTCGTCCCTGCAGTGTTCCGTCTTCAATTAGTGTAGCTACCTGCATGCATGCCACGCCCCCCCCCCCCCCCTGGAGGTGCATTGAGATATACCGAGAAGATTCCAAACAGGAAAATAGGAGGTGTGTGTGTGTGTGGGAGGGGGGGGGAGATGGAGTCAGTCAACCTGGACGTTTCGGGGTAATACGTCATCATTTTGTGTGTCTCTTTGATGTCCCCGCGGAGACTGCTCTTGTTCGTTGCTGTCAAACAATAGACGTATGGAGAGGGGATCAATGACGTCACCATATGTCAGACCACGTGACTCGTCTCGTCTTTGTACTGCTGAGAATACGCCCCCCCCCCCCCCTCTCTCCTCCGAGTACGGTGTTAGTCAGGCTCTCCTCCGCAGGGCGCAATTTAAATCAGGGGGTGGTAGAGGCAAGGGTGGCGCCAGTTCTTCGGACTATGAATTATACATGAGTCCCTATACGCCACGGAGAAAAAAAAACCGGAAAAAAATAAAAACACTCCCACACACCCACGTACACATCCATAATGTTGATAAATGTCAAACCTGCCATGGTGGTTGTCAATAAGTACATCGGAGCTGGCAGCACTGCTCTTATAAGGCGTGCAAATGAGCCACTAGAATTTTTGACGTTCTCCGGCTTGATTTCTTCGGATGAGTTAAAGAAGAGCAGGGAGCGGGGGAAGAAGCCCCAAACTGCTCAGCCCTCTCCGGCCAAACAAGAGCATCTTAGGGCGCCTCGGTTCGACTTCAGTAATGGGACTGTAAAGCATCCTTAGCGCGGACCCTACCTGGGGCTTAATTGGCACCTTGCAGTGGTGAATCCTCTTTACCTTAGCGCCTATATGCTCCGACTATCACCCACCGACCCCCACTCACCCTCTGAAAATGTAAGCCTCTCTGCTTCTCCTCCGATACCCCACCCACATCTCCTTTCCTTCGACTTTGCCTTGGGACCATTATATTCACAATTTAATGTGCGATTTATTATGAAGATTGTGTCTATTTGTATTCATGGCGGCTGGGCGTTTTTTAGGAGATTAGATCCTCATTGGCAATACCCAACGCCTTGGCACGGTTCATGGGAACAACGCTCGGCGCTCATCGTTTGGTATTTTGTCAATTACCACTATACATCTTGGTTGGTTGCTATTTCCAACTGTGCGCTTGTACGGTGCCGGACCTGCTACAGCGCCGAGCGAAAAAAAACACCCAAAAGGCATTCCAACACTGTAGGGTGGAGAAGGGAGGGATTTTATTATTCAAATCTAACCAGCTGATACAATGCGAAACCATTAGAATCCCATCCACCGCCGAATTCACCTAATCACATATTCACGCCGTTTATCATGTTGGTTTTTCATTGCTGATTCAGTCCGAGGTTTGTCTATCATTCCGTGCAAACAACGTCGTTGGCGGACAATACAACAGCGAGAGAAGAAAAAAAAAATCCCAAAGCGATGGAAATTGGGACTTGAGACTGAATACATGCAGTTAGACGCAGTAGATTGCAGTTCTTTGTTCTCCGAGATCTGGGCTGAGCTCTTGAGGCCATGGCCGTTTGCAATACACCACGACTCGAGATCTCCCCTCGGAGACCATCATAAAGTTGATGAATGAGCCTCAACATGGAATACAATTAAGGAATCCCCATGAAGAATGCAACAAATAATTATAAATGGAGCATAATCATACCCGCGGGGTTTCGGCGCCGCCAGGTATTTTGGTTCCTTTGGAAGTGGAGAGAACAGGACAAGAACTATTCTAATTTCCGCCAGTAAATCCTTGACTTTGGGTCTTCAGCGAGTTTGTGTCACAGCACATAATACTGGCCAGAATATCCGCTGCCGTAAGGACTTCCGACACTCCCATAATAACGTCAGATTAGACGGGCCGTTTTCAAAGGGATATTCAGTATTGAGATCACAGAATGGGCTGGAAAGTTTGATGTCTTTCTTGGTGTTGGTGGAGTTGTTGCTGTACTCGGAGTGGCATTGCTAATACTCAGAGGAATAAAGAAGAAACCAACAAGTTTTGGTCAAGGTCGCCATTCTCCACGAGTCTGATGCGGTGTGATATGAACGAGGCAACAGCCGAGTGAACATAACGTTGCATTCAAATAAGTTGGAGAATAACTCCTTTGACCAAAACGAGTAACTTTCTGTATTTATCTCACCCATGTGTACACTACAAGAATGGACAACACACAGGATATAGACCATGGAGAACGGACTGCAATACGCGTATGGGGCATGGAGAACAGGTTCCCAATGTTAAGCCTATGGACATTTATTCCAGGGGTGAGATAAACAGGCATCTCTTGTACATAAACTGAAATAGTTGGTACTCTAAATTGATACGATACATAAGAAAGCTTTCCCTGAACGTAGAAATAATTTGGCTTTTACGAATATATGAAATGATTGTATCTTCAAATTGATTTCACTTAAACATGAATGGGATTCCTTATGCATGACCACAGGGGTAAACAAAAGCATGAGATGGCAGATATGAGAATTTTTTTGGAGAAGTACCATCATTTCTTATTCTATATATCATCAGCTTTGGGGACTTTGTCGAGGTATGCAGGTGTACTTTATGATCGCCTAAACCTTTGTTACAATCGTCAGGTGGTGGTAATTTATAGAAGGCGACTTCAAAGCAGAAACACCGGTTCCACCTGGCAATTATGAAAGGGTCAGTGATTGCTCTAGTAGAGATTCCGAGTATTTTGTAACAGAATCATGACATGCGTGTCATTATTTCTACCTGAATATATGCACTAAAGATGGCAAATAGTCGATGGTTGGAGCCGAAAAACATAATCAATGGCCAGAATCGTTAGATGGAAACGCCGCATTACCCGAAGCTTAGTGTGTTTGTCTGAGACAGATCTTGCTGAGATTCTGTACTTAAACACAATCTCTTCGTTTAAATTGTATGGTTCCATTTCCTTGGGAGATGATTTCTCCCCTGAAATTGTTGGCATCATTCACACTTAAAAAGGAACAGAATCTCAAGAGATTTTGAACAATGTGAGGTACATAAATCTCACCGTGTGAATTCCACTTCACAAGGAACAGAATCTCACGATATTTTGAACCCTGTGAGGTACATAGATCGCACCGTGTGAATTCCACTTCACAAGGAACAGAATATCCTGATATTTTGAACCCTGTGAGGTACATAAATCCTACCGTGTGAATTTCACTTCACAAGGAACAGAATATCCTGATATTTTTTAACCCTGTGAGGTACATGAATCCCACCGTGTGAATTCCACTTAAACGAATGCTACATCTATGATCCTTTCAGACACCCTACCCACTCCCATAGATCATGTTCAATGCATCATCCATAGCACCATCCTTAGTTCAACCCTGACTCTTTTATACCACCACCATGGAGTGGCAGTACCACCACCTTAACTCTGGCGCCATCCTCCAGTGGTTTGCCTCCCCGTCCCACACCCTCCCCCGCCCTACAGTCTACCGTAGGTGCCGACTACGGCTCCAACCAGGCGAGGGCTACGGCGCCACCTACGGCTCCACCAGGGCGGCCTCGTATATATATCCAGATAACAGTAATTCACCCAGCCGTTTCATCGTTCCACAATCTGCCACTGGCGGCGCTTCGATCTGCTTCCCACTGACAGCGCATTGATTGCATCTTATATATACAATCGGGAGCCGCTTCACCGCCCTACTGGCAGCACGTGCGCATTGGGACTACATCTCCTTCATTAGTGCTCCTATAGCGACACAATCAGCACCACAGAAGCGAAGACTATCATTACTTTATCGCAACATTGCCTTTGTTCTGAGGGGACTTTTTTTTTATTCGCACTTAGTAAATTGCATATATTCATACGCATATTGTACTTATTATATGCAGTATGCTGGCGGTTGATATGATCGTGGTGGTATTGGCCGCTATGGAAGGATGGTGGCTCAAAGGATAAGATAAAGAAGGTATGGACGTAGTGTAACTCGACTTCTGAAGATCAGACACGATACTATCACCAAATGCAATAATGTCCTCACTTGAAACGAGGAGAAATTATCATATCGAGAACACCATTGATATGGATAATTCCCTGCATTAGGAACCTCATTTATGTCCAGATGTATGTATCAATCGTGATTATACACCTCTGTATGGATTAGTATACTAATATCACCATAAAAAAAAAAAAAAATTAATATCACCATCATCAATGCGTTTTCTTAGATTGAGTTGAACAGTCTTGATAATTGTATTGAATTATCCATTCATATAATTAAACCCCGCTACTGGAAGACCTCGGTTAAAGGGGGACTCCGCTTAAGGGGTCATTTTGTTCGGATCGGAAATCTTTAATCAGTTTATTTTAACCCCGCTTAAGGGGACACTTTGCTCAGAACGGAGGATGTCCCCTTGAGCGGGGTTTTACTGTAATTTCTTTGTAATAATCTTTGTTACATATTCTATTCTAAACTATAAGATTAAAGCAAAATGCCTTTGTATATATAAATATACAATTTTTCTGTTTATGGATATATAGTGCTCATTGAAGTAATAGAATATGTGGTTGAAAACTGAAAAGTTTCACAATCTTATCTTTGTGTTAGATCATTACGACTTGCCACTGCGTTAAAAAAACAACTGCTCATCAGCAATAATTGTCCTTCCCCTGCTACCCAATGAGCCTGTTAGTTTTCCCTTTAGTGGTGTTCTGGCTTACAATGATATTGCTCACTATGGTCTTCATGAAAATGTTACATCTTAATGACCATGATTACCTCATTGACTTAAAACATGCATGCCTATGACACCTACATCCATCATATGGTAATTGCTTTTAGAGAAAGACCATCGTCTACAAAGCTTTTCCCTCCCTGAGAGATATTTCACGTAAATGTACGTTTGCTATCTGTATGCGGAGCCAGGGACCTTCCGTCTAATCAGTCGGTCTAAATAAATAAATGCGGAAGGATAGTGGGGCGATTTTCTGGGTGGGCGACAGTGTATGGGGATTGGAGTGATACAAATGGCATTTGGCCATTAGCTGCAAGTCCACCACTCACAATAGGTCTTGGTAAGAAGAGCATAACGTCAAATCTGCCAGCCAACGAAGGAGAGAACTCACCAGCACAGCCTACAGCGCTAAATGTGGGCACATGAAATGACAATTTATCTAATGATATTAACTGGCAGGTGAATTATGTCCCAGTCCATGCTCTATGTGCCTCTCAAAGCGTGCGCAACTTATGACCTCTGCCAATAGGCGTGTGTCAACACTGTGGACAGCGCTCGTCGGGTCCCCCGTCATAAAGCGTGCTAGAATTATGAGAGCGGGTACCCGGCCCTACACCATCACGGGAGGAGGGTGGTGATTTACTCTGTGTACATAAGCCGTGCTGAAAGTGACCCCCTCTAAGTATAACAGATGGTGAGAGAGGGAAAACATGCGCTCACCCATAAATGCCTCAGTCTATCTGGGCAGGGGGCATAGGGATGAGGCTAGACTTGCGCAAGTCTTTGATTATGAACATTCATTAAATGATTAAACACAATCAGAATAAAGTTCATTAAAGTATGTATCCTTCTCTGACTGGCCCATGAATCAAAGACTTGTCCACTATTAAACAAATCTCCTGTTTATGGCCCCAAGCCACTCCTTGTAACCCTATACCTCCTCCTACCCCTCCTCTCCTCCAGTTCCCTGGCCGCCTGTGTTGTCATAACAATAGATTTCGCCTGTTCCTGACTCTGTCTCGATTGAGATCAAATGGGAGGGTATCAATCTCCCAGCAGATATCGTGACCAGTAGCCAGAATATCTGTAAGGAGAGTCTTGGGAATGCTGGAGCTAAACAGCACCAGACAGCCAACACTATTACCGATTGTACCAGTCCCTGTATCCCAGCGAGGAGTGTAGCCATAGGATGCAGGGACTGGAGCCAGTATCCCAGTGAGGAGGGTAGCCATAGGATGCAGGGACTGGAGCCAGTATCCCAGTGAGGAGGGTAGCCATAGGATGCAGGGACTGGAGCCAGTATCCCAGTGAGGAGGGTAGCCATAGGATGCAGGGACTGGAGCCTGTATCTCAGTGAGGAGGGTAGCCATAGGATGCAGGGACTGGAGCCAGTATCCCAGTGAGGAGGGTAGCCATAGGATGCAGGGACTGGAGCCAGTATCCCAGTGAGGAGGGTAGCCATAGGATGCAGGGACTGGAGCCAGTATCCCAGTGAGGAGGGTAGCCATAGGATGCAGGGACTGAAGCCAGTATCCCAGTGAGGAGGGTAGCCATAGGATGCAGGGACTGGAGCCTGTATCTCAGTGAGGAGGGTAGCCATAGGATGTAGGGACTGGAGCCAGTATCCCAGTGAGGAGGGTAGCCATAGGATGCAGGGACTGGAGCCAGTATCCCAGTGAGGAGGGTAGCCATAGGATGCAGGGACTGGAGCCAGTATCCCAGTGAGGAGGGTAGCCATAGGATGCAGGGACTGGAGCCAGTCTAGGCTGGGGTGGGAGTGGGGGTAGGGGAGGGATCTCCACGGTGTGAAGCCCCCTCCCTCCTCTGACAGAAGCCTCCAGTTGTTACACTCAGGAGCAATTCACACATTCTGTTCACTGTTCATGACAATATTTAGCACTAGGAGCAAATGGTATGTCCATCATTGATGAATGAGCGTCCAATCATGAGTGAATGACAATTAAAAGATTTGGGGTACATTCAGTCTATGGATAGTTTTCAGTAACCCAATCTTGCCATTTATGCAATGGCTTGAGTTTAAGATCTAAGTATATCAAGCACCAGTGGATCTTGTTTATTATGATATATGGGTTAATGGCAAATATATAAGTATCCACCTAATATTGAGTCTATATACTAAAGTATCCACCTAATATTGAGTCTATATACTAAACATTCTTTTGATCGTATCATAACTATGTCGCCATCAACATACAATTAGAAATCTAACGAACCTTTCACCTATGCACTGAAAATGTGGTGTTGTAAAAAGTAGCGACACAATGTGAAAATAACAATACCACACCACACGATCCGATATTAATGGAGCAATGCTTTTCCCACATTTAATTTCCAGGAGCAACGACACCCTAAAGGGGTGAATCCACCAGGCCGATTTCTCACCCGATCAATTGTTCCTGGGCCCTTAAGAGGAAGCTCACGTATTGTAATTCATTTAATTCTGATAATAATAGTTTAATAAATGATCATTTTCAAAGATTTGAGAAATTCTAGGGCATCCGATAATAATCGGCGATTGTCTGGCTACGGAATCGGCTACCGTCGGTCCAGTGGAACACCCCCTTAACACAGGACAGAAAGACATTGGGGTCGTTCAACAGAAGGACACTTAAGAGTATGGACAGAAGGGTGAAGAGTCAGGAGCATGGGCGTCCTCCATGGCCCTGCTTAATAAGGCGTGACGTGAGGGTCTGCTGCCTTCCCTCACACCTCCTGGCCATGTTGACACCTGCCGCACGGTGCCTTTAAACCCGACAATAATCCCTTCCATTCCTCAGTCCTTTATTTCTCTCCCCCGCTAATAAATAATTCACAAACCCACCCAAGGGGTTAAGAATAAGATACGAGGCCATCATCTGCGTCGATTTCAGTGAATTTCCCGCGGTGGTATTGACTGGGGACAGCGCAATGAAGCGATTTAGATTTTGGCGGGAAAAAAAAGTCGTCTGCCGCCGCCGCGAGGACTAATGACGGGTACGGCGCGCCACATGCTAAACTCGATATGACCGCGTGACGGGCGTGAGACAAACCGAGGTAATTCCGCGGGGCGGGGGACCCACACGTCACACTGGCGCCATGGCGCCCCCCCCCCCCACCCCCCCCCCCCAACCCCTGCCGCCCCTCCTGTCACGTTTCATAACCTCCAGCGCCCTCATTGTGTCATAATGAGCACCTCCTGTCAATCATGATCACGTGGGCGCCTACGTCACGCGCGTGACCCCTCCCACCCCGCGGTGAGCGCCTCAAAGACGTGGCGATAATACGGGAAGTGAGCTAAGGCTGTGTCGATACCCTGTGGTCCTTATAGGTGTGTGGTGTAGGTCGGGTGGGCAGTGGCGGGTATATATATGCGAGCAGTTCCTGGGAGCGGCTCAGGCGCCGTACCTGCTCACAGCATGTGATGGATGGCCCAGGTCATCAGTCAAAATACGATCTCAGATAGTGATATGATTAGCTCGATGTGTGGCGGAGTTGTGCTGTGAGTGATCGCTGCGGGGAGTAGCATTACCAAACGGGCCTCTGCGCCAGGCTCGGGTCTACACACACGGGGCAAGTCGGCGCGGTGATATATGTGGGCGGTGCATGCTCCGAGCAGCTCACACACACAAAAAGAGGCCATGTTTTGAGCAGCTCGCCCTAGATCCACCTGTAGGTCAGGACACGGCCGTGGTATACACAGAACCACGTATACACCACAATCTATCACCCCGCAAATGAACCACAGAGCCTGATCCCCCTATCGCTACCACCTTCAGTCAGATTTATAAGCGAGCGTATTCCCCTTTTTGTATACATGACGGATATGTAGCTACGGACCGACCAAATTAACACAAGAATCATTCACTGACTCGGCATTTTCTACACGCCCCAGGGTTTATTTTGTGAAAACCTCAGCTTTCGAATTCAATATGTATCTGGTGTTATTCGCAGAAATAGCTGCGGTCCTGGCATCCATAACTTACACAGGTTGGCATTCATTGGGGGTTGCCCTGCTATCCATTACTGTAGCGGCCCCCCATATGTGTACCAATCAATGGCAAGGAATGTCAGAAGGGACCACTGATCCATACATATAAGTGGCTCCGTCAAAGAGTTATCAATAACTAGCTCACAGCGCCGCCAAATGCACACAGATGTTGGTAATGGCTTGTGCCTAGCGCTTTGCGGTCAATCTACCAGACTCCCATTGCATGTTTCTATATGGCAACCATTTAGGCTCCCAGAAATGTAGGATGATAGATTTTGTTGACGTTAATTGTGTGAAAATTATCATATAACCTTGGATGTTAGTTGAAAGGGGAAAATAAATCATAGACCAATCAATCAACCAACATTGTTGTTTTACAATGTTAACAGCTCGAATATCAAGTGGTCGGAACTATAATGTTCATGTTTTTATGCCATCAATATTCCTGAAGACTAGGGATACGTTTTATTAAATCATAAATCAATATTGAATCACTGGAAAGACTAGACAGCATATTGAACCCGGCTTTAGTGTCATTGATTGTTGGTGTACACACATACCTATTAAGCCCAATGCCCATCTACCGATTTCGGAACATTCATGTACCTTTGTCGGCGACAAACGGACAGTAATTTGTCTCAGCCAAGGCATCCTAACGGAGTCGGCCATAGTCGGTAGATTTAGGACAGCTAGGCAAGGGTGAGGCACCGATTAGTAAACTGATCTGCTTAGGACTAATATCCACCAACCCCATCTCCTCAATGTCTGCAGATTGAGCGAAGAGTTACGTAATTTGCCTGCGACAAGTTCACCGACTCCTATACGATTTGCAAACTAATCGCTCAACCCTGAATCGGTAGATGGGCATCAGGCTTTAAGGTATTAGTTCGCTCTTCAACCAGCACTACAACCCTAACTATTAAACGATACAGACCCAAAAACTCAGGGGGGGGGGGGGGCGTCCACCAACCAAGACAAGGTTTACGACAAGAGCAGACAAGAAAGTTCTGATCAGTGCCTTGTCGCAGCATTGTCGTGAGGAGGGGAGTTGTCGTGAGCCCTTGTCGCAGCCTGTAGGGAAGTGCATGCTCCACCTAAATATTCTATCGTAGACCTCTGCGACAACCTCCGACACGCCACGACACGGCTCCAAAATCGAATATGTTCGATTTTGTCGTAACCTTGTCGGAAGGCCCCCGACAAGCTTCATGTCGCAGCCTTTCGTGGCCTTGTCGTAGCCTCTTGTCAGGAACTGTGGTCCACCAACCATGACAAGGCTACGACAAGGCTTCCAATCGTAGAGCTGTCGTGGACCTTGTCGGAAAGCCATTATCGTAGACTTGTCGTGGTTGGTGGACGCCCCCTCCCTAAGTGTGAGACACTTGCATAGTCAAATACATTAACTAGGAAGGTAGATTAGATAAGCGTTGGTATGCGCCGACTGCAGTGTTAGCCAGCTACCATATCTGAGGTAGACATTTATAGTCATTTATAATTAGTCGTCTTGTGAAGTAAGGGAGAGGGGAAGAGTATGAAAACCAGGTTCATAAGGCCTGATACTCACCCCATTTTCTTTTTATTGTTGTCTTTTATCTCTAAGAATGAAACAGGAATGATACTTTGTAAAAGAAAAGGAACTTTGAACAAAAATGTACCAGAAGTGTTTCTGTTGATATTGTAAAGGAAAACACAAAACGTATTTAAAGATGATGACAATAAAAACAAAATGTTCTGAAAAAAAAAGAAGTTGCGAACGACTTTCATTCCAAAGTGTACCTGCTCAAACTATCAATACCCTACTACACTTAGCCTTCCGTGAATATTTGATGGGAATAATAACGCAACGAATCCTTTTGATAAAGAAATGGCCCGAAGTATAGTTTTCCTCACTGGAATGTGCTGTTGATAAAGGAAAGTGATATATTGCGTGTATTTTGGAGAATGGGTATAGAAATTTAGACCTACCAATATGGCACCGATAAAAAGGCAAATATCGGAGACATATCAGGAAGGTGCAAAATCGCAGACATATATGTCTAGACATGCCATTCAACCGCGTATTGTACGGGGTTTTTATCGGTGTCTAATCGCAGGAACGTGGTCAACTGTCCCGATATTAGGTGACCTTCTGACGCGATTTTGATTTCTTTTCGGGAGGTGCACGTTAGACCATATCGGAGCCATATCGTAGTAGGTGGACGCCGGGTCTAAAGCTTATAAAAAAATAAACCTACATATACATCTCAACAGAAACCGGGAAATCTCGGTGTGCCGAGACTTTGGGCACCACGTGAGACGAGAAAACACGAGACTTCGTCTGAGACGTGAACATTATCGATGGGTTCCACTTTTTGGGACCTTCTCTTGCTCGCCACTGCCGCTGATTGATAATGATCTCATTTAAAACAAATGACTTGTTTGCTGGAATGCGACAATCTTAAAGATTAATTAGACCCAATGAACAGTAGAGAGGGCGTTGTAAAAGTAAATATTGCCGGACTAATGACTGCAGTCTTCAAGGCTGAAAACCCACACTGTTAGTTACGAAGACAGATCTGATATTTTTGTTAACATCTTATGCAACGAAGCAACACGCAGTGATAATTATCTTCACGAGCCATGTGAATCTTGTATGCTCGACAGAAGCAGGAATGTGTCAGTTTCACAAGAACTATCTTCATGTAAAATTAATAACCCACAGTTAGGGATTTGTCACCCAGTATAAAAATATGGAATTCAATAATTTGGTATATTATTCTATATTCCATAGATGTATTGCTGTCCATCAGATAACGTTTTGAACAACTATATTTGAATGACCACCATTTAATGCATTACAAACGTGTTTGCACTTAATATACTGCATATTTATTTGAATAACGGGGAATGTTTTGGCATGATTTCAAAGTTATATCCTATTAGGAGAACTGATGAATTGAAATGGGAAATACATCGAATCAAGTGTTTATAGATATTAAAACTAGAATTTGAGCAGGTAGGAGGTAGTCTCAACCAGCCGTACTCAGTCTTTGATGTTACCTATTTCTCCCTCAGAACAGTCGGGATATTTACAGCACGCAAAGGGCATGAACGAGACACACTTATGGCCACTTCGTTTAAATTTTTGTTCGAAACTTCACGGAGTGATAATAAGGAACTATAAAAATATAGCCACCGACAATATGCCATGCGTTTTGATTGCGGAGTAATCTCAAGAGGCAAAGGGAAGTAGGATAATGTAGCAAGCCAACATAAATGGTAAATTATCAGTGGCTATGGATCGAGTGCGGTTTACATTTTATCCCACCCCAAACACTGACTAATTGGCTATAACATGCAAAATCATCCCCCATTTAGTATTTTTCTACAATACTCCACGGGCGTGGAGTACGAGTTTTCAATGTTAACTCTATAGGTAAAAAATACCAGGGGTGAGATAATAAAGTGTCAGATGAAATCTAACAAAATATCCAAGATTCTGAGTGTCGCCTGTGAGATAATCTAACATGTCTGGAGACACACAGAAACATGGCTGTCTCCTTGCTGCCCTCGCCTGCTGGTCTTAGTCCGCTTTGAATGTCCCGCGATCCCCACCCACTGACTCGCCGCTCCAACAATACACAGCATCACTCAGAGGCTAAGGAGAGCGAGGGAGCCACTCGTCAGGCTGGACGGGTGACCTGTCTTTGAAGTGACGGCTAACTGAGCAGCTCACTCGAGTGGTGTATTGAGGCGCTCATTCAAGGTCAGAAAACCCGGCGGGGGAGCAGGGGACTGGGGGTACATCACATGGGCAGCGCGCTGTACTATGGTGTGGGGATTATGGTATAGGGGTAGGTAATGTCTGTGATCTAGGGTTAAAGTAGGCGGTATTTATATAGAACGTCCTGACCATGCTGGACAAGTCACAGAACGAGATGGTAATTTACGGTTTGTAAGAACCGAGGCATTTAC
The DNA here is from genome assembly GCA_950022655.1 of Alentia gelatinosa. Lineage (NCBI taxonomy): Eukaryota > Metazoa > Annelida > Polychaeta > Phyllodocida > Polynoidae > Alentia > Alentia gelatinosa. The sequence continues at coordinate 60,746,444 of OX465586.1, read as the reverse complement.
GCCGAGTTCCGTATAAACGGTAAATTATAATCGAGTTCTGTGACTTGTAGAAGCATGGTTTGACGTTATATATTTGCTATATACCCGAAATTTAAAAAAAAATCAATTTTATTTTGCTTAACAACTAATTTTCTAATAAATGTATATGTGTAGGTAGTCCGTATTTACCTGCATGGACCACTGGTCCGTATAGTATTTTTATGGTGCGTATTTACAGTGTATACGGCATGGGTATATAGTAAAGGCCTCTTTTCCATTGGCCGACAAAAACGGTGTAGATTTTCTGTGTTTTCCTAATAGCCTATTTACATTTTGCGTTAGCAGTGCTAACGGTCCATTTTTTTTTAATTGATCAAAATTGCATTCGACAATTGGTCGTTCTTCCACGCAACATTCAGTGTGGTTTACAGATGAACAATATACAAGCAATTGATGGTATCATACAAGGTTTGTACAGTTACACATGTTTGACATATAATTGGGTATTTTAGCAAACCTTATACCCGAACTCGTGCTGTATGTGCTCTAAGCAGATTGCATTATCCATACCAGAGGAAAGTGTTAGTTACTGACTGTATATCGGTGACGGCCAATGGAAATAGGCTTTTAGGAGAATACAAAAAAATCTTTACCATTTTCATCGGCCAATGGAAAAGAACATAAGTAAGAGGGTATGAGTACAGTGGAGCGTCCATATTTGTGTTGATCGTAGAGAAAAGATACCTGGGGCCCGTTGAATAACCTCAGCCAGTGAAAAGACAGGGTACAAAGATTTTTTTCCAATGCTGATACCCAATGGGGAGAGCAAACGAAAAGATTTTTCAAACTAGGGTACAAAGGTTATCGTTTGATAATTTTCAAGCTCGTTCAGCTAATACTGTTAAACCTGACCAAAGGACGTCCATAACTGTTGAATAAAGTTGACCCACATCATCTATGGGTCTCCTTGATATAGAGAAAAAGGGTCGAAGCATTACCCATTATATAAAACCTGTCAGATACCATAACTGTGGTATTCAGATTCAAATCTATGGTGTATTGCCTCACTGCCATGGTATACGGAAAGATAGTCCCTATTGATATATCCTTTTATGTGCTAATTCCTGGAATCAATCTACTCGAGAAGATAGATGATAAATAGAAAAAAGGCCGTTTTGTGGCCAAGCGGCTCTGTAAACCACTTGAGGTTGATGCTGTAAAACGTTCGCTGACACATGGCCGCCCATCCCCAAACTATCGATTATTGTCTGTATAATGTTGGTTTCTATAAGATATTAATCATCAAAATTACCCTTATTTATTAGTGAACAAATGCTCTGAATTGGGACAGTCGCCATTTGGGTTAGTAACCTCCTCCCTGATGTTTATAGTACTTGCCATGCTCTGAATGGCATAGATACCCTATTATTGCTCAGCTCTAATTCCTAGTCCGTCCACATTGGGGCAGGACACTCTTCCAATGACACTTGGAGTTGTCAGTGTCATGAGCGGTCTCCTGACATGTGCGATAGACTGGAATGGGTGCTCAACCGGAACAATTTGGGCATCACCTATTGGCTGTTGGTACAACAACCAATGAGAGCACAGAGCTCACAGATGCCAAGCCTGTCATGTCAACCCCCTGAGGTGTGTATAAAAGAAGAACCACCTTGGCAATAAATCAGTTAAGTTCTTGACTCATAGTGCTACCTAGTAAATCTGTCTTTGAGTTCTTACTCCTTTACTCTTCAGGTCTAAGCCTTATACACTCCTAGATCTTACAACATCTATGAAGAGAGTTCATAGGCAGGGTGATAAACAGGTCTAATACAGAACTATTGTAAACACCATTAAGAAATGTCACAAAATTTTATGATATTGTTTGAATGTTTTGGGTAGTCTTCACAGAATGATATCAAGAAGTAGAGCCGTGTGATATCTGTAGCAGAAGAAAATGAACTACACATGAACATTTGTACGAAATTGAGGTTGTTTTAGATTTATCCTACTCTGTCAGATGATTTTAACTTAACAAGTCATGCATAGCAGATAAATATGTTATGGCATAACTGTGGCATGGAGTCACACCAAATTAAGTCTATGGAGATGTATATGAGGGGCTGGATAAAGGTAAAGACTAAGGCCTGGCGTCCACCTACTATAATAGAAATTTAGACCTCCCGATATGGCTCTGATACAGAAGGTGCAAAATCGTAGACATATGTCTAGACATGTCAATCAACCACGCATTGCATGGGGTTTTTATCAGAGTCTAATCGCAGAAATGTGGTCAACTGCCCCGATATTAGGTGACCTTCCGACGCGATTTTGATTTTTTATCGGGAGGTGCATGGTAGACCATATCGGAGCCATATCGTAGTAGGTGGACGCCAGGCCTCAGGATATGAGTTTGAATATCAGTTGAAAGGGAAGTTGTCGAACGAGCTGGGGCACGTTTTTATGATGATTTCCTGTCATATACATTCGACTGGCATATATCATCTAAGTAATCTAAGCAAAACCCCATTAACATATTGCAATTATCGATCACCCCAATGCATAATGCCTAAAATGTACAAGGAAACCCGCATATACTATGCCGTAGTAGACAATAAAAGTTCGTTTACACAGTGTCACAGTACACAATGGACAGTGTGTGCTAATATGAGACTGGCTGTATCGGATAGCAACAAAGCGTTCAATTTTACAGACCACTCCCACTGTAAATGTATTTGCTGGCCTGAGGGACAGGTATGGCAACAAAGGCTGGATACATAAAACACACATACAAAGTCTGGGCAATGAAAAAAAAGTGTGGGCCAATCCATCGCCGACTCTAGGCGGGTAGAATCTACAGAGCCCGGGGCTGAAACATGAATTGATGTCTCAATTAGTAAATGGTCACATACTGTGAGTTATTGCCTGACAAAGTATACTATGAGGGCAATAGCTCGATACGGGGGGTCCGTTTAGAACCCGGCCGACGGGGAACCAGACCATATAATTTATGTCGCGCATGCCTACTGAGGGGTGTACTGTTCACACCCTACTGAATACAAAATAAACACCCTTCTCTGATTTAGGAGGAAGGGGGGGGGGGGTATTTGTGTTGTGACATGAAATATTCTGCATGTTTTGTTCTTTTGTGTCAGGAGTGCGGGCATAGAAATGACTTGAGAGATTTGACATTCTGAGATTTGTGCCATTAACAACGACAGATTTATGGCTGTGTTTGGTCGCTTTGGTAAATAAGCTAGCATGAAAGGAAGCGATCAAAAGTTTAATCCGAGGCAGTTCAGAGTTGAGAGATAATGCATTAGTTGATAGGAGTACATATATATCTCTGTATTTGGTTGCCGAACATTGAAAGAAATATATATCTACAGACTTTATATTGGTTTGGGAATGAAATAGATACATACACATTGTACATTGATTTGTAAAGGTTGATTGAGAATTATAAAAACAATTGTTGATCAAATATAAAATAGTGATAAACTGGTTAAGATAATTAGAGAGGTGGATTGAAGCGCGTGGGTCAATATAAAAATTTCCCTAAGTCTAAAAGAGACTTACAATACAAAGGGGTGGTGGGTGGTAAATTTCGTGATTGACCGCTACAATTGGATGAAGAAGGCAAGATGGCGACCAAGTCTGAGTAATACCCGGATATACAGCGGGCGAGTCCATTGTTGATTAGGGAATGTTCCATTTGGCGCCTTGGTCATAATATCCACAAATTAACAGCAATCATAGCCTAATGTAAATGCTCCGGCACATGTATTTCCTAAACCCAAGCCTGCTTTACTCTAGCAATAAAGTAGAGGCGCAGTAACAAGGGCATGTGAAGTAGTAATGAGATTGCCGCGATAATGATAAAAAGATTCAAGGATGCGACATTCTTGCCAACTCGTCAAGCAATTAAGCGAAGCTATAATACGAGAGTAATGTATTTAACTCTATCAGATATTACTAAAGTAAGTCACCTTATGACAGAACTGGAACCTGTTAAATCGTACCTCCCACAAGAAAGATTTTGTGTAGATTTGAACGAAAGAGGGGATGTCAGTATATAGATATGGCGAATATGGACAGGGATTTATTTATGAAATGAGGGGGAATTTTGGAACTGGACGGCTAGCACATTAAGAGACAAGGGCAATCGTTCTGGTAAAAGAAAATAAAATGACACCATGTGTCGGTCTGCAGATGGAGATGTCCAAAGCAATCAAGCTCTCACATACAATACTGACCTAGAGGTGAAAAGGGCCATCAGTTATCTGGTTATCCCAGATCCGTCAACATTACATACCGCCAAGTAATCCCGTATTGATTTTATAACTCTATGTAAAAAGCGTACATCCGTTAGGTACAAAATCCATCTTTTGTTACGAAAATGTAAACTTTGCTTACTTTAAAAAAGGATCTGACATGATACCGGGGTGTCCGCTTACACGGGGTTAAATAAACATCTAATATAGGCAACCGTTCCGACCAAAGGTGTCCGTTAACGCGGGGTGTCCGCTTACGCGGGGTGTCCGTTAGGCGGGGTTCTACTGTATATGAAAACAAGTCAATATTCAGCCAATACATGCACTTCCGCGATGGCGTATAGTTAAATAAAATGGTGGTTTTTCTTGCAGTGTATACATCCTCTTTCAATCGCTGATTTAGCAAGTATGCTTCTTATTGATACCTAATCCCATAAAATGGCCCGTAAGAAAGATGATTGGGGTGGTGGAACTGTTCGTTATAAAAATACCTTTGATTACTCTTCTATGCGTGCTCATCCACAGCGGGATAACAGCATAAACATTAAAGGCATGATGAGATTTTCCTTCCTCGGGAGCTCCCCTGGAACCATTATGCTGAATTTGGAGCCTGAAACCCTCGCAATTGGACTTGAAATGTTCGGCTGGCAATTGCTTTCAGAAAAGTTAAACAAATCAACCCGGGAAAAATTCTTCAGATGATTTGTGGCTTCCGATGAGGGCATCTGGAGAACATGAAAACATGGTTCTGATGGTGCTCTATGGGCGACATCTTAGTTTCTCTCATTTACCCAAGTGAGGATACATATCCTAACACTGCACGAACACCATCATTTTACATATGAATGCGCCCGGCGTATATAAATAAGTATTTTACGTATACAAGGTAAACCTCTTCCCCGTGCGTATACGCCTCATCTGTCGGCGTATATAAGCATGGCGGGAGGTGGTGGGAGTGTGGGGGAGGGTGGGGGGGGCGGGGGGGGGGGGGCGGGGGGAGGAGGCTTTCCCACTGAGGACGCCTATACTTCTACCAACACAAACGGGCGGGAGGCGGCAGGGGAAAGGATATTTCCTCTCATATACGCCAGGTGTGAAATACAGCCAAGACGCATCCGTATATAAAAACTGGGCGTATATATATGAAAAAGGTCAATATTCAGCAAATACATGCCCTTCCGCGATGGCGTATATATAAATAAAACGGTGGTTTTCGGATATTTTTGGATCTGTAAGATTTACTTTGTTCATCAGCATTGACCCCTTAGTGCAGTTCATATAATACCTCTGATTCTTTTTGTTTGAAAAAAGGTTATATTCATACTTAAAATTAGAATGTAGTTAATCTTTTCCTTATCCTACTGTAACATAAATGAAATCGCATATTCCTTGTTCTATTTTCCATCTCTTTATGCCAAGACTACACACACTCTTTCTTTCATTTTGAATATAAAAAAATATAAAACTTACAGAACATTGACATGAGTAAACAAAGGGTAGGCAAAGACATCTATCTCTGGTCCACATGTATTGACTGAATTTGAATTAAAAACCTGAACTTGATGCTAATATTCAGAAAATTGATTAAAAAAAACACACATCCGTTAAAGTAGCTATAAAACAAATTATCCCGATAAGAATTATGGATGATAATTAATGTTTATGTGGCTTACAAGAATGTTTAGTGCATGGCGTGGTTGACTCATAATATCCTGTTATGAGCTGGACTATGACCTTTATTAAACATCTGTGTAGCAGTTTCTCCTGAATTTATATAGATGCATATTGTACTTAAATTTTAATACAACATTGTATCGGATACTATATCATTTTTGAATACTGTAACTGTGTCCTTGTCATGTATTGTATTTGTCCTGTATCCAACCTCACTGTACATGGCAGAACGTCCAAAGCTGCTGGATGAATACATTTGTCTATAAATGCGTTTACGAAATAAGAATTAAAAAAAAACAAAAAAAAAACAACAAAAACCTATACCCTTGTCGAGTCGGAGTAAAAATGGTAGATTCTATTCAGATATCTCTGCAAAAGGAAAAATGAGTGTCATATGTCTAATTGAAACATCTGCTTTGTATTCCAGAAACCGGGGGAAATTATCACAATAATGGAAATATTTTATCAATCGTAATTATTTTTGCCCAGGGTACGCCTTCGTATTTGAATTAGATACAAAAAGCGTCTGTTACTCTTTTCAGCCTCAATCACTTCTCGTATTTAGGCGCATGATAATGGGGCGACCACTGCTTCATCGTCCAAAGGTTTTAAACAGATTTTCCACGCCTGGTGCCTCAAACCAGGAAAAACCCAATTCCTTAAAGAAGACCAACTAAAATCCGCAATAAGGCACACAATAACTCAAACATCACGATTTGAAATCAAAATTCCTTGAAACGAAACAACTTTCATGATTTCAATCACAACCGAAGTGGACAAATTAAACCAAGCAAATCCTTGACCAATTTCATGCAATGAAGGAATCTTTTGCAAATTTCCTGTAAGTTTGATTAAAACAATAGGCATTAATAATTTGAGTTTCAATAAATCCACTACTGGATAGATTCAAAAGAATATTGCTGAACAATGAGGGTGAGAATAATGGATGTTTTTGGATCGAGGCGCCACAGGAAGCTAAGAAAGGCGTAATCCTTTTCAATCTGTATGTAGTTCAAACGTGGAAATGTGGCAAATCTTTAAGAATAATGACGTGCCTGACAAACATGACATTCAAAGATATTTTTATCAGACCATAAATTGATTCAGGAACCACCTGCTCAGCAAGTTTTCCAGACATCTTCTATTAAGAAAATTCACAAATACCCGAAGTTTACTGTTCCCTCTGGATTGTAAACTAAAGAATGGTCCGATCAATATTCAGAAATCCCCCACATTTACTGAGGACCCAATATTGAGGGCCGACGGTAATGATAAAGAAATTAAAGAAATTGGTATAGAATATCTTTGAATTATTGTTTTGAAATATGTATGGGTGTGTGCCCCGGTGTCTAGTTCTGCCTAAAGAAGAAAAACAACACGAGAATACCTTTTGGTGATCCAAACAGTAGCTTGGTGAGAAGTCCTTATCGAAAATGTTGTGTCATTTTCACCCCACAATGAACCACTGACAGTCATTATTGTTCAGATCTTAAGTGACTAAACCATTTACGTTAGAGGTAGAAATACTGTCTCCGGGGGAATACTAAACAATCCAATGGGAACAGTTTTGACATCAAATCAATGCAAGTTATCTATATCATTTCATGTTTCATGTTGTACTGGAGAGAGGATTTTCTGAGGTACCAAGCACTGAAGACTGCCATGGGGACGTTATGTAGGGTGGAGACAACACCGGGCTCTGTACCCAGAGAAGCAGCACCACTGCTGTGCGTCTTACAAAATAAAACAGTTCCCCATTTCTCTTGTATACTCCTCGCTGTTATCTTAGCCTGGTATAAACGTCCATAGCCTTAACATTAGGAGCTCGTACTCCACAGGTTTGCGAGTATGGTAACTCATATTCAATGTGTGATAAACAGATATGTATTTCCAAGCTAAGATAAAATCAGAAATGTATTCATGCATGGTCTGAGTCCATGTTCACCATATCGTTTGGAGTGCTTCAGAATAATCACTCGGATATCGCCTCGTTCATATTACTGCGCTCTTCAAACTCGGTGCCGAACGAGGTACAGACCAACCACTCATTAATTTCTTTCTTATTATTGTATGATCTCTAATTTCCGAGTATGTGTGTTGCTAGCAAATGCTTTAGAGGGTGCGTCCACCAACCACGACAAGGCTGCGACAACGGCTTTCCGACAAGGTCCATGACAGCTCTACGATAGGAAGCCTTGTCGTAGCCTTGTCGTGGTTGGTGGACCACAGTTCCCGACAAGAGGCTACGACAAGGCCACGACAGGCTGCAACATGAACCTTGTCGGGGGCCTATCGGGGGCCTTCCGACAAGGTTATGACAAAATCGAACATGTTCGATTTTGTAGCCGTGTCGTGGCGTGTCGCAGTGGTCTACGATAGAATATTTAGGTGGAGCGTGCACTTCCCGACAGGCTGCGACAAGAGCTCACGACAGCTCCCCTCCTCACGACAAGGCTGCGACAAGGAGCCAATAGGAACTTTCTTGTCAGCGCGTGTCGCAGCCTTGTCGTGGTTGGTGGACGCACCCTCTTATAGTTCGCGTAGCAACAACACTTTCTATGATTTCATCTTTTCTTTAAAATTGCCGGCATGGAGGCAGTCAATACGCATAGTTCTGTCTCATTGCTGAATACTTTGTAACTCCAAAAACCCGTTGCAAAACACTTAAAGAAATGACATGGCTTGTATTGCTTTGAACTCGGCTTATGCAACGGGAGTCCTTTACTCAAATCGTCAATAAAAGCTTTAATCATTTGCGGTGACACCCAAGTGAGAATTTTGAGAATGATACACAAAATAACAAGAAGCATCATGGAGCTAACCTTGTGCGAAGTCAAATGAATTTCATCCTTTTCATGGATTATCTCCCCTCCTTAATAAAACATCCCCTATGAAGATTGGCAGTGACCCTCCCTCCTCTGTGTGTGTCCATTGAGAGATTGTCTTTGTGTTGCCTTTTTGTAGTCATTGCCATCAAAGTGATTCAATCACTTTTCTAAAGCCCAATACACATCTACTGATTCAGGGTTGAAAGATTAGTTCCCAAATCGTATAGAAGTCAGTGAACATGTTGCAGGCAAATTATATAACCCCTCGGGCCGTGTCGGCCACCCAATCAGGAAGCATTTACCAATGTTCCGTCGTTGATGACTGGATTTATCAACATGTTGTTAAACTTTTGGCGAGCAATTTAGGAAAATTGAATGACAGCTTGTCGGTGACAAAAGAGCATCTCAAGGAAGGGTTCACTAATCATTGGCTGACCCTTGCCTAGCTATCCTACATCTACCAACTTGGGCCGACTCAGTGAGGATGCCTCGCCTTAGACAAATTATCGTTCCTTTGTCGCCAACAAAGGTACATCAATGTACAGATATCGGTAGATGTGCATTGGGCGTGATCCTCACCCAAGGGCTCAGAGGAGTAACGTAGACGTTCTGCTGAACACTGAGGAAAGTAAGTAAATTGAGCTTTTCTAGCTTATTCGTCAAGGAGGAAAAGAAGTCCAAATGATCTACCCAACAACCTGGATTTTCAAAATATCAACAATTTGTTTTTAACTGCTGTGAATGTTTTGAAACCCATATGACCTGGTAATTGGCATTTTAATGGTAGTGTATCCAGTCGACCTTCAAGAGAATATGCGAGTCAAATATCTGACTTACTGTTCAGTCACTCTTACCCAGCTTTTACATTAGACGATTCTGGCCAGTGATTCTGGCATTTTGCACCTTCTGACAACTTTCAGCAGCAAAATGATAGAAATTGTCTAATGTAAACACCAAGCAGATTGCAACTGTAGATCAACTGATTACGTCAGATTACTTGATTCAGCTCCACCTGACGACTATTGGACATGCTCTAACACCGGCGACTATTTTAAGCCGGTTCGAGCTAGTTATCTAGACGGGTGGCGATTCTATGAAAACTAAGGCCCGGCGTCCACCGACTACGATAGAATCGTAGACCTCCCGATATGGCACCGATTCAAAATGTCAAAATCGGTGCCATATCGGGAAGGTGCAAAATCGTAGACCTATGTCTAGACAAGCCAATTCACCATGCGTTGTATGGGGTTTTTATCGGTGTCTAATCGCAGAAACGTGGTCAACTGCCCCGATATCAGGTAACCTTCCGATGCGATTTGGATTTTTTCATCGGGAGGTGCATCGTAGACCATATCGGTGCCATATCGTAGTAGGTGGACGCCGGGCCTTAGTGACGGTCTTCAAGTTAGTCATCAGTGTAAACGCTTGAGTATATTCTGAGGTTGACAACTTTTGTGGTGGACCTATTTGTTTGACGATCTCCACATATTTAGTCGTCTAATGTAATGTAGGTCAGGGCATGCCAATATCGCTTCACTGCTAACCTTACTCTGTTATATCCTGCTGCCAGGGAGTACAGAATTATCACCCATTAACACATTAACCATCAGCTATCTTCCATCACTGGGGATCCTATATAGCACATAACCTTGGTCGTTGCCTCAGCATAAAACCCCAATACTGGTAGCACCTTCATCTAACTTCTCGTCAGTGTACCCGCTGCCGTTTACCCACCGCCCATACATCTCCCAGCCCAGCTCCCACCCGTTTCATCGACCACCCACCTTAACGTCACCCCATCCTCTCGGGTAAATTGACACACCCCAACATGAACACGAACCATGAGCGCCACGAATACATAATCCATGGCGCGAGGTCACGTGGTACGATCTATCACGTGACAATCAGATTTGGCGGGCCGGTGCCTCTTGTGTCTTCACTCGCCCGGGCCACTTCGGGCGCCGCTGACTATCGGCATAAAGATCAAGTGCTTTACTACGCACGCGTACCGGAAATGGGGCTGTGATGGTAAGCATAGGTGTGTCCAGTTTGCATGCAGACAAACACATTGTCGAGCTCTGGTCCGTACATCCCCATCGTGGCCAAGTAATATTGGTTTCTATGAAGAGGAAGTAATCATCAAAATTATCATTAGGCCCGGTGCCACCTACTACGATAGAAATTTAGACCTACCAATATGGCACCGATAAAAAACCAAATATCAGAGACATATCGGGAAGGTGCAAAATTGTAGACATACATCTAGACATGCAAATCCACCATGCATTGTATGGGGATTTTACCAGTGTCTAATCACGGAAACGTGGTCAACTGTCCCAATATCAGGTGACCTTCTGACGCGATTTTGATTTTTCTATCGGGAGGTGCATGGTAGACCATATCGGAGCCATATCGTAGTAGGTGGATGCCGGGCCTTAGTTATTAGTGAACAAATTGACTGAATTGGAACAGTAGCCTTTATGGTTAGTTTCCTTCTTCCTGATGTTTACATTTTGGCTGCCATGCTTAGAATGGCATAATTACCCTGCTTATCACTAGCGGCTTGTTCCTAGTCTGTCCACATTCTGGCAGGGCACTGTACCAATGACACTCTGAGTCGTATCGCAAACCTTTTAATTGTTAATTATTTGTAATTCCATGGATACTCATTCATCAATGATGAACACATCATTTGCTCATAGGCGTGAGCGGTAATGGTCATTACGCGAGAGGGCCAAAGCCAGTTGACAAATCGCTCCGACGAATGCCTTACATTACTGTGGAAGATATAGGAACAGTTTCTATCCTAACAGCTCCCTCCAGTTAAGACAATAAAATAAAAGAAATAATAAAAAACATTTGTGACATCAATGTTTCGCTCCCGTCGCCGATCATGTGTCTTTATTCTCTCCCTTATGTTTTTCTTTTGGAAAAGAATGACCGACATATCTTTTTCTAATCTACTCCATAAACATGCTTACTCCTTTACCCACCCCTGGTATTTTCTCTCCATAACATTGGGAACTCATATCCAATGTCCCTGAGATATTTAGGAAATAATATCAAATGGAGGATTATGTCACAAATGCTAGCTCATTAGTCAATATGAAGGGTGAGATAAATTCAGAAACCTAGGTTTGAGGTTTGGGGCCAGAGCTCGATCTCATCTCGTTTAAATCGCTACGTAATTCATGTGGCTTTACATTGTGAATTGCTGTGCGATTCAAACCCGATGGGATAAGAGCTCGGACCGTAATCTTTCATAGTTTCCTCTATATTATCTCACCCCTGGAATAAATGTCCATAGGCTTAGCATTGAGAACTCGTTCTCCATGCCCCTACGAGTATTGCAGTCCGTTCTCGATGGTCTATATCATGTGTGTTGTACATTCTTTTAATGTGAACAGGGGTGGGATGAATACAGAGTACAACTCGTTTTGGTCAAATAAGTCATTCTCCAACTCGTTTGAATGATTCGTGATATTCACTCAGCTGTCGCCTCGTTCATATCACACCGCAGCAAACTCGTGGAGAACAACGACTTTGACCAAAACAAAAACGTCCTGACCATGCTGTACAGAGTACAAGTCACAGAGCGAGACGCTAATTTACCGTTTGTACGGACCGAGGCGTTTACGCCGATTTCCATACAAACGGTAAATTAGCATTGAGTTCTGTGACTTGTACGAGCATGGTTGGACGTTATATATTTATACCCAAAATTTAAAAAAATCAATTTCATTTTTTTTACAACCAATATTTCATTAAACGTGTATGGCTAGGTGGTCCGTATTTTAGTGTACTGACTGGTGGTCCGTACAGTATTTTTACGTCATATGCCAAAACGGTGCGTATTTACAGTATATACGGCATGGGTATATAGTAATACATACTGCTAACTCCCGTTCAGCACTCCACGACGGTCTGAGTAAATCTGCCATTTTTATCAGCCACTCTCACTTTGATTTAATCATTATAGTCACTGAATCATGCAGTAGCGGGGCAGTAAGCTTACTGAAAAGCCTCCATGGATGTTGTAGATGGGCAGGTCTTCTCTATCAGAGGGTGTTTACCTCTAGCCACAACTACAAGTCAAAATAGTAACCCTATACGGACCATCTAAGCGGTCCCCTCACAGCAAGCCTATCCTCAGTCCAATGTGGATGGAGGAAGACATTAACTACAGCCCCGGCTTGGATTTCTGAGTCGTTATACAGAGTGCATGGGACCCAAGTAAACAGTTTCAATCAGCTTATAACTCCGGCAAAACTCGTCAAACGACCTCTTTACGGTCTCATCCATCCGGCCAACCATTACCCGGAGTAGGAAGAGTCGGACTTCACAAATCGGCTGGGTTTCCCTAATGGCGGTTTCACCTTGACGGCAGAACGGCGCCTGAGCCAAGTGCGGCCCCCACAGAGAAGAGAATACTTCACACGGGACAGATTAAAAGCGATTTTAGATGAGTGCGAATGAAATTGATATCACTGTAAGGTTGAGGTGATTTTTTTTGGTGGCAGGTCGCTCGCTGAAAACGAACGATAGGAAGAGCATAGAGCTTAACGAAAGATCGTACCTGTATTGGCCGATTTACTTTCGGTCGATTTACTGTCGCTCATCAGAATTTCTTCAAGGAACAGGGATTTATCTCACCCCTGGTATTTTTGTTCTATACACTTAATATTGGGAACTCGTTCTCCATGCCCCTACGAGTATTGCAGTTCGTTCTCTATGGTCTATATCTTGTGCATTATCCATTTCCTTAGTGTGTACAGGAGTGAGATAAATACAGAAAGCAACTCATTTTGGCCAAAAAGTCATTCTCCAACTCGTTTGAATGCTACATGATATTCACTCAGCTGTCGCCTCGTTCATATCACTACACATCAAACTCATGGAGAATGACGACTTTGTCCCGAACTCATTGGTTTCTTCTTTACTACTAAAAAGAATAGGAGAAGTAGGAGGAAGAGAAAGGGGCAGGGCGGAGACAGAGAGTGAAGGAGCACACAGGGGTGAGCAGCAGGATGAATGACCGCGGTGATGTATGGTCTGATACAGCCGAGCGCTGGAGGATGAGAAAGGACAGCGCCCATCAGCAGTGGATACAGGAGGGCTTACTCCAGTGACAGTCCGCGGCGTGGTCACGCGCGCCCCGCCCTGGAGGGAGGGTACCACCAGGAGGTCCATCACCACGCCCGGAGCGGGGTACGGGACCCTGCAGGAAGGTGGGATTCACACATGGGATTCATGGACCTCGTAGGGTGATTGTCTGAGACAAATCCTGCTGGGATTCATGGACCTCACAGGGTGTTTGTCTGAGACAAATCCTGCTGGGATTCATGTACCTCACAGGGTGATTGTCCGAGACAAATCCTGCTGGGATTCACGAACCTCACAGGGTGTTTGTCCGAGACAAATCCTGATGAGATTCCTGCACCTCACAGGGTGATTGTCTGAGGCAAATCCTGCTGAGATTCATGTACCTTACAGGGTATTTGGCCAAGGCAAATCCTGCTGAGATTCATGCACCTCACAGGGTATTTGTTTGAGACAAATCCTGCTGAGATTCATGTACCTCACAGGGTGTGTGTCTGAGACAAAACCTGCCAAGATTCATATACCTCAAAGAGTAGTTAGTCTGAGGCAAATCCTGCTGAGATTCATGTACCTCACTGGGTAGTTAGTCTAAGACAAATCATGTACAATCTCTTAGACTAAATTGTAGGGTTCTTTTTCACTGAGACATGCTTTTCCCCCTGTTGTTGGTGATATTTACCCCTAAAAACGGAACAGAATCTCATGAGATTTTGAACCTCGGAAAGGTACATGCATCCCACCGTGTGAATTCCACTGTTCAAGGAATAGAATTTCATGAGATTTTTAACCCTGTAAGGTACATGAATCCCACCGTGTGAATACCACTGTTCAAGGAATAGAATTTCAAGAGATTTTTAACCCTGTAAGGTACATGAATCCCACCGTGTGAATTCCACTTTAGACCTCTTGTGTGCTCCACAGCTGATGTGTTTGGCCCAGTGAAGATGATGCAAGCAGCTGTTTTCAGGTATGCACGCAACCATGCCTACCATACACGCATACACAAGCTTTTGTATCGCCCCTAGTCCCCCCCCCCCCATAGACTTAACATTGGGAACTCAAACTTAACGCACATAATCCTATGTCCTAAGTATATCTTTTACATACTCACATAATATAATGTTCAGTAAACTCCAAAATTATGGTAATCAAGGTCACCATTTCACACAGAAGGAAATATTTCTAAATAACCACTGGGAAATAGCTGACAATCAGAAGAAAACAAAAATATAAAATTGCCACATATTCTCAAAGACAAAATACTTGACACACATGTGGCCAGTTTCCATCAGCCAACGAAAATGGGACCGATTAATTGAGTTTCTGTAACAATCTGTCGATGGTGCCGCCGACTGTACGTCGCTATCAAATAATCGGTGAGGGTGCAGCGTATCCCTTGTTTCGTGTCCATTTCATAGGTCCATATCGCTTTTATGTTCCTGTTAAAACCTTGAGTCAGCCTGATGAAATCAAATCGTTTTGATTATATTAGTCATTGACCAAGTAAGTCGATGGTGGCCTTATTGCGTTATTTTTTTTACCAAATTAATCAGTGACCATTTCAAATATCAGGCTGTTTCTATTCACAAAATTTATACTGGTGTACAAAAAAAATCGATCGTTTTTTCCCGGCTGCAGATCGGTGGTGAATAATCGGCCAGTGGAATATGGTTAATACACACTCAATATGGCATGTGTCAAGTAGGTAAAAAACGTGAATAGGTATCCTGAGGCAAACGTTCCCCAACAGCACCCCCAGAATGGAACCGTAATCCTCTATTGTTTCTGGTATAAACGTGCCTGTATGGGTGAGCGTACTCGCTCCTTTATCTCCCTCCAGGTGCATATAAACTACCGCTCGGAGTAGGTCGGGGACAGCGGGCCCCGGGAGTGACAGGACACTCTCCAAGCAGAGATTCTGAGCTCTCCTGTCGCCGCTAATATCTCTGCTCCAACCTGCCTGTTTTGGCCCAAATCTGGCCCATGCGTCAGTTTTTGAATTTCCTAAATTCTTTGGGCTTTGAGGATTATTTTTGTGGTTTACTTGGAAATAGAGATGCACATATTCATATGGTAAATAATATACACTCATATCTGTTATTTGTTATATTAAATCAGACAGAGTCAGAGGGATTACTTTCCTCAGTGGAAAGCATCTCATGTGTTGCAAGGTTTGTTTGCCAACATAACACATGTGCTCACTTGAATGGGCAGTCTAATGAAATGTGAATTCATATCATGAAGAGGTTTAGAGCTGAATAAAACCCCAGCTGGATTGTCTGTGAAACTAATTTAACAACTCCTATATTTGCCAACTCATAATATATGCGTTATTTGAGTTTAATAACTTTTGACAGATGCCTTGTTTTGAATCAGAAATGTTGGCTGTTTCCCTCTGTCCTAAAGCGCCAGATCCACTAAATCGATTTTCCATGCGAATCTGGGTTCACAGACGTTCACAGACGTTCGCAGACGTTTGCAGACGTTCGCAGACCTTCGCAGACCTTCGCATGGACATGCCAATGCCTTGCGACAATATTCAATATATTGAATATCTTTGCATGGGATTCGCAGGGTCGCATGGATCGCAGACGCATTCGCTTGGTCGCCTTAGTGGATCTTGCGCTTTATTAGATTCTCGATACAGTTCTATATCATTCTCCTATCCCCCTCCCCTCAGTAACAGTACCAACGGGCCGACGGTAGCGTGATTTGTGACGATTAACTGCGGGTATAGCTCACGGTGCGCTCGCTGCATTCCCCCCCCGGTGACTTCTGTGCTATTTAATTAGGTAATTATGACAGGTACAAGGCTTCGGGGTATTTTTATTCACGGTTTTTTTTTAGATAAGAGCTTCCCAAGGGAAGGAGTCAGGAGGGGGAAAGATCCCTTGATACTGTATAAGTCATGCAGCGCTGGTTTTAATTAAACAAGACAGTGGCATCCAGGTCCCATTGGATTAAATCATTGCCGCTGCGTGTAGCTATTACTCCGGGCTATAAAGAGCGGCAACAAGATGAACAACCGAATAGAACAGCCTGTGCCGCCCTCGTTTGAAACCTCCAACTCAACAGCGACGAATCCATTGAGCCGATTTTTTCATGTGAATTAGAGGGTGCGTCCACCAACCACGACAAGGCTGCGACAACGGCTTTCCGACAAGGTCCACGACAGCTCTACGATTGGAAGGCGTGTCGTAGCCTTGTCGTGGTTGGTGGACCCTAGTTCCCAACAAGAGGCTACGACAAGGCCACGACAGGCTGCGATATGAAGCTTGTCGGGGGCCTGTCGGGGGCCTTCCGACAAGGTTACGACAAAATCGAACATGTTCGATTTTGGAGCCGTGTGGTGGCGTGTGGTGGCGTGTCGGAAGGTTGTCGATAGAATATTTAGGTGGAGCGTGCACTTCCCAAAAGGCTGCGACAAGGGCTCACGACAACTCCCCTCCTCACGACAATGCTGCGACAAGGCACCGATTGGAAATTTCTTGTCTGCTATTGTCGTAGCCATGTCGTGGTTGGTGGACGCACCCTCTTAGCGATCGCAGGGGGTTCGCGCGGTCGCAGGAAATTCGCATGAAAAATCGCTTCAGTGGATCAGACAGTCGCATGGTGGTCGCTTGAGAGTCGCATGTGAATATGCATGCGATAATATCAACACTTTTAAGATTTTCGCACATAGTCATATGTAGTCGCATCATTTTTTTTTCATAATACCGCTAGGAGCAGGACATATTATTGCTTACTTAAACCATTTGCCGCAATCGATGTATACTTGTTGTTTATCATTCATTATATTAAAAGTCCCCATTGGAAATTTTATAGGGACTCAGCAAACCAATATCCATTGTTTAAAAATTGTCAGATACAATAACCATTGTATACGGATTCAAATCCATTTTATACAACCTAAAGGCTTATTGTATTCATGCAAACAAGTAATAACTTTTGATAAACTCTTTAATATGGCAATTCCTGGGTTTAATTTATTCGAAGAAAATAAAAAATGAATACCGCAAACGCTGGTTTATGGGCAAGTGGCTTTGTAGGCTACTCAAAGTTGATCTCGAAATACACTCACTGACTCTTGTATATTACTTCGGATCAACCCACTCGTGGGTTACGGCCACCTGCCCACAAAAGCATAAATTATTGTCTATTCATGCTAGGAATATCATGCTGCAAAGACCGCAAATACTTCTAAGTTTCAGTCTCGCGCTTTGTCTCACCCCACATATTGGGAACTCGTATCCAACGCCCGTGGAGTATTTAGAAAATATACTCTATGGGGGATTATGTCACAAAGGTTAGCCCATTAGTCAATATGAGATGAATTCAGGAACACATGTATAGTTTAGGGTCAGAGCTTGATCCTATCTTGTTTGAATCGCGTCGGAACATGGCGAAGCCGTGTGAATTACGTCGCGATTCAAACTCGATGGGATACGAGCTCTGACCCTAACAATACCTAGGTTTCCTCTATATACTCGTGCAGCACCAAGCCCTCGTGGACCTACGATAAAAGAGGAATGGGCGCATTGCATTTAATCTTGATCACAATTCAAGGCAGTGTAAGACCATCACCCGGTAGTCCGCTCATCTATGGCCAGCCCCTGAGGTCAGGGGTCACCAGTAGCCTCTATTAGTGCGGGGCTGGGGTGGGCATGGACGTAGCATGCTAGTCATGTAGAGCACCCCCCCCCCCTCCCCATGCTCCTGATGGGGTTAAGGTCAATGGGGAGGTGGGAGGGGGGAATGCCATGCCCCCGCCGCCCAGCCATTGGTCAAGCCCCTCCACCGACAGTAGTCAGCGGTATATTGTCTGATCCTTCCGCGGGGCATTGCCTCCGGGAGATTTTTATGTAAAGCGTTTGATAAGTCATCACTAGGTTGCCGCCATAAAAGGATCTGCACGTGGTGCTTGGGCTCGTAGATTCGGCGGGAGGGAGGGATTCGGGTGTGATGACTCTGATGAAATTTATGTTCCTGTGTGGTCATGCTTTAACGTGTTGGATCTACTCACATGCAATGGGAACGTTCCTCATTTATCGCTCAATATCAAGAATATAATTTGGCCCACTACGGAATGCAGGACGTGAAGCAGTGCGCTAGTTTTATCATTATTTGGTATGGACTCAAGATAACAGACTGTATTAAACATGGCACGACGACATGGTTATTTAAGTATGGGGAATCGGGGGATTGCCTGATGGAAATTTACTGCAATTTACATTGCTTCAACAACTGATTTTCTTTATCAATAATCCTAAAATCAGATGTCATAACAAAAAAAAACATGTGTCTCTTTCTCAAATGCATTCAGAATAACAGCCTGTAAATAGGCTTTTTTTTATCTTGGTTTGATATAAATGTCCATACGCTTAACATCAGAAACTCGTTCTCAAAAGGCATGTGTATACAGTAAAGCGCCATATCCACTAATTAAGCCCGGTTCCCACTAAGCGATTTCGGGGCATCCAGAGGGCACCCGTCGGCGACTATTGGCCAACTTTTCTAGGACTTTGCCGAGTCGCCTAGTGTGGATGCAAAATGGCAAAGTCGTCGGCGACCCTTGCCCTACCTCCCGTTGTTTGAGCTTGAGTCGGCGACTGGATTCTTTCTAAAAAGGGCACCAGTTTCTTGCGATTCAATTTCAAAGATGTTTGAAATATATCAGGGCATATTCGGCGACTATGCCCTCCCACCTGCTGGGCGACTGACGTTTCCCGGCGATTATGCCGGGCAGTAGTCTCAGGGGCAGGAATCGCCAAGTGGGAATGGGCCTTTAGGCGACCAAGCGAATGTGTCTGCGATCCATGCGACTGTGTGAATCCTACGCGATGATATTCAATATATTGAATATTGTCGCAATGCATTCGCGCGTCCATGCGAACCTCTGCGAACGTCTGCGAATCCAAATTCGCATGGAAAAACACCTTAGTGGATCTGGCGCTTAAGTCATACTCCATAGGTGATAAACAGATAGATATATCCAGGCTATTAAGATAAAATCAGAAAGATATTCGTATTTGGTCTGAGTCCCCGGTAGCCATTTGGTTTGAAGTGCTTCAGAATATTCACTCGGCCATTACCTCGTTCATATCCCTGAGCGCTCCAAACTCGATGGCATACGAGGACACAGACGAAACACTCACCAGTTTCTTTCTTAATCCCCGGATTGGCGTCAACATGTATATTTGTGTAACACGACCTATACACTTAGCGACGGATACAGTCAAGCACATATGTCAGCGCAGATCCATTATAAGATGCCGAGAGCGAAAGACGGGGGAATAAAGAGTGGATCAAATTCAGATCCCGACATCAAAATGGAAGCTCAGGAGAACTCATGTTACCATCTTTGCACGATTTCGTTCCCTACACAACAAAGTTTCAAGTTTCATTTGAATACAGGTTTTGTTACCAAGAATCATATATGCCTCCCAACTGTCCACCCTTCGTCTAAGCTTATATTTCCTGGTCATTGCTATCAATACTGTAGTCAAATATGACCAGGTTCGACATCTACAAGCTGATATATTCCTCGTAAGGGGATGATTGTGAGTGTTCAAGCCCGTGGTGAAATGTTAAAGCATTCTTGAAGACAACTTGCCTTAGACAGCCAGCAGCAATTATGTCTGTTTACTAGAGACAAGCTTAGTCCTTTTTCAGGAATGCGTTAAGGCCTGTTTCCATCGTCCGATTTCCCGTCACCGATCTACAGTCAGGAAGCATCGCCGGACCTTTGGCACTGTCGACTCTAAATGGGTCAATGAAAACGACCCAGCTCGGGAAATGACCTATGACTTTTTCTGCTTAGATTATGCAATATGGCACCATCTACCACTGAGTGAAAGCTTGGTCACTGAGGAAAATCTACTACCCTTACTGATTTTTCAATACTGAGGCACAGTCGGTGGCAAGCCGATAGACTTTCTGGGTAACTCAAGAAATCTCCGCCGTTCTCGTCAGCCAATGGAAACAGGCCTATAGTGTAGTGCCCAGCCGCATTTATTATTTATTCAGCACGGCTGGTATGGACTCATTATCTTCTCCGTTGATATTTAAATCATCTCCAAGCGGAGATTATTTTTAACATGTTTCCTTAATGCTTGATCAGTGTTTTTGTCACTGGGAAACGGCCGGAGCTTGTGCCTGAATATGAGAGTATGGTAGGATGGTCTTCTCTCGACTTTTTCTTGTAATTAAACAACTTGAAGATGGACCTATCTTCGCCTCATTAACCCATCGTGAACAATCCCGTCTGGAATGTGAATATCATCCGTGCATCTGAATATAAAGTGTCCTTATCGGTTGTGAATGACACGATTTTTTTCTTGCTTTCCTTAAGCCCTGTCTCCACTGTGCGATTCTAGGTACATAGGTACGTCCAGTCTCGGACCAGGCGTACCTTCAGGATCGCAACTCGGCAAAACGCACAGTGGAGACAGCAAGTTTCCCTCCAGTCTGAGACTGGGCGTACCAGGTACACAGTCTCAGACTGGAGGTACCGCATGTACCCCGGATTGCAAGCGTTTTTATATATCAAACATCTTTGATATTTGGTATGCCCAGTCTGAGACTAGGCATACCCTATGTACCTAGAATCGCAAGCCCTCCAGTCGCATGCGAGGGTGTCTCCACACAGAATCGATGATACCTTGCGATCCGAGGTACATGCGGTACGCCAAGCCGGTACCTCCAGTCTGAGACTGGAGGTACAGGATCGCCAGCTCCCCCAGTTGCACAGTGGAGACGGGCCTTTACCAATATTTGCAATAAGGATGTATCCAGTATTTTACGTCACGTACTTATACTCAGGACCTAAGCATGACATGTCTGAGGAATATCTACGTATTTACATAAGTATGGAATCGTGTGTTAAAGTACACATCGATTATTCTTCGCATTTGACCTTTGATAATTTACATTTGAACAATATGAAATATGTTATTTCTCTTAGGACTCTCTAATATATCGTCTATGAAGGGCCATTAGCATTGCAATTTGATTCAGGCTCATAGCCCGGCGTCCACCTACTACGATATGGCTCCGATATGGTCTACGATGCACCTCCCGATAAAAAAATCTAAATCGCGTCGGGAGGTCACCTAATATCGGGGCAGTTGACCACGTTCCTGCGATTAGGGACCGAAAAATTCCCATTGCGATGCGTGGTGGATTGGCAAGTCTAGACATTTGTCTACGATTTTCCACCTTCCCGATATGTCTCTGATATTTGCTTTTTGTATCGGTGCCATATCGGGAGGTCTAAATTTCTATCGTAGTAGGTGGACGCCGGGCCTAAGCAATAGCCATGGTTTATATCAGGGCCTTGGTTTCAGGATGGCAGGATCTGGCGCAGGTAGAGGGTAGAGATTATAACCTATAGGATATTTCTCTATCAAGTAATCATTTGATTATTACGTCCACGATTGTTTATCTTTAACCTGTGAAAAGATTAATTTCTATCGCATGCTTATGTCTTGTCAGTATTGACATTAATTAATAATTCCTGGATTGTGGTTATTTTTTATGTACCGAAAACCGTAAAAGTTGAATGATACATAATGGAAAAATAAAACCGGAAATATCCTGATAACTGCAAATACAGGTACCGTCCTCCCTCGAAAACATTATTTGTCATTGTAGAGTATCCTTCTGATGTCGGAAACCATTCAAAATTTGTTCAAATCACATCCTATTCTCGCACGCCAGCAATAAATGCCGAATTTCTTTTGGGAGTGATTTAGTTTCCTTTCTTTACATGATTTCATTCAGTGAACCGGATGTGAGGGCCAACTATAGACCGGCGCCTATTCTCACTGCCGAACGGGGGCGTAGCGATCGTTCTACGATCTATAATGATATATTGAACTTTGCAAACAGATTTCACATCCGGGGTCACCGAGAGATTCATCGGTATTGACGCCCACTGAGTTCTATATATAAATCTTTAAAAGATGTCTTTTGATAACTTGCAGAGGAATAAAGCTTATGATTCTTTATATCCTGATTTTGTTTATGGAGAAAATATTTTACGATTCCCAGACAGACAACAACGCGTTCAATCAATAACACATCAGGGACCTGTTTCACTAGTTTCGTGACATGTCTAGATGGCGCCTGTGACACCATACAGACAGATTGGGGTTGACTAGTTTTTGTGAAAACACAAGTACCTGCCCTTAGGACAAGATAGACCCCAAACACGGTGTGTCCGGTTTCATAAGAATTAGACATTAGACTTTGTTTTGTCCGTTCGTGCTTGCACTGTTGGTGCCACTTTTCATGTCTGTCTAGCACTTTTGTCACGAAACTAGTGAAAACGGTCCCAGGATTCATAACACCTTTGCTAAGCTGTATTGTTGTGCTTGCTTCATGGTTTTATTACGTAAGTGCTATATGAATCTCCATCTCGCATTTTGTACCACTGGAGAATTTCTGAGACTGGTGAAATGTTGTGAAGTACACCCATCTCAGGTACATTAGTTTGTAGTTCATGGAATTATTTACGTACGGTAATGTTGATATTTTGGATTAATTTAGATTCGAGCAAATATATAGAGATTGTCACTAGATACTTCATCTTTGATAATTTCACATGACAAACTTAGTATCCTACCTACATTGTACATCTTCTTTAAACTTTTCTGTAACTTTTGTCAGAAGATGATATTTGTTCTTTATTCAATCTCTATCGTCTTGTCTAATGTATTGTCCTTTGTCTTTAGGAATCTCTTGCCAGTTTTTGGACAACAGAAAGTGTCCTTTGTTATACTTGAATAAAAAATTTGTAAAAAAAACATGTGAATTCCGCTTTACATCACCGGACGGCTAAAGGTAGCATAACAACATCAAGGTTCAGCAATTAAGTGCATTTAATTTCCATAAAACATCAATTATCTTTTAGGATCAAAGAATTCTTTAAATTTAAATTCTAGAGCTTATCAATGAACGGAACATCTTTAATTTGCGAAATGATGCCAGATACGCCAATAATGTCAAGAGACTTTCAATTTAGCTCCGAGGCAATTACTTTCTGTTGGTGGTTGACAGAGACCGTTCGAAACCTTATCATTGCAAATTTACTAACGACCTTTCAAACATTTTGCGAATGTTCTAATAAGTGAGCTACTCCCTTATCGAGAAAATAAAATGATTGTATTTAGGAACAAGATCCAATAAAATGGGCCCGTCTTTTTAATGTAATTTTCTTGTCGCGTTTTCAGCAAGCATCAAGACCTGGCATGACACGGAGTTTTAGTGGAGGTGGCTCCTAGAAACACGAGTAGGCAGAAATAATTACGATGTGTAAAAATGATTAACCACCTTCATCGAGCGCCACCTAACGATCCAATGTGGGTTATTACCCACTGAATGACATTCCGTTAATGTAATGTCAGATTATTCAAACTGTCATTCACATTTTCAGTCATTAAGGCAATATGTTTTAATGTTGTTTTAAGCAGAAGAACTTCAAATAAATAACCTTAAAATCGTCACTGTGAACGTTAGTTTGAAGAAGAACCATCACAGGCGAGGAGGGAACGGAGCACGCCTTAATTAGCCCGGGATAAGAAATAATTATGACGTCCAATCAAGGTGGCTTTTGATTGCTAATTATATTGCAACGATGTCGGGACTTAATGAAGGGGCGAGGGACGCCTGTGGGAATTATTGAACCTAGATGTGAGTTGCCTGTCACTGTGCTGCGTGGGCCCGTTTCCATTGGCCGATGAAAACGGTGTAGATTTTTTTGTCTTCTACTAATAGCCTATTTACATTGGCCATCACTGATATACAGTCAGGAACCACCGAAGGACCTTTAGCATTGCTGATGTAAAATGTAAATAGGCTATTAGGAGAACACAGAAAATCTACACCATTTTTTGTCGGCCAATGGAAA
This sequence comes from Alentia gelatinosa, assembly GCA_950022655.1. Classification (NCBI taxonomy): domain Eukaryota; kingdom Metazoa; phylum Annelida; class Polychaeta; order Phyllodocida; family Polynoidae; genus Alentia; species Alentia gelatinosa. The sequence continues at coordinate 60,721,683 of OX465586.1, read as the reverse complement.
CGGCCCTTATCTGTGCTTTTTCCTGTAAAGAATATTGAATGTACCGATTCCACGTCAATGTTGGTCTATCGGTTGTTGAGCCATATGGATCCCCCTTTTTAACCTTCATCTGTACCGGTATTGTTCAGTAGCCAGTACACCAAGATGCACACCAGTGTGGATTGATTTACATGTACACCAGGCATATACATACTTAACGGTGTATTTTTTCCCATACAACTGCCTTTGATATTTGATGATAGAGCCGCTCTTGCACAATAGTCGCTACATTGGAAGAAAATGAATATAGTAGAACCTAGCATAAGGGAACACCTTCCGTTCCGAACAAAATGTCCATTTATGCAGGATTATAAATACCTTTAACACGGGGAGAAATCAAAACCTATAGTAGAGGTAATCTTTCTAAGCAATGTGGCCACTTACACGGGTTTACCCCTTATATGTGGTGCTCCCTTACACCAGTGACCTCTTACACGGGGTGACCTCTTATACAGAGTGTTTCCTTACAAAGGGAGAAATCAAACACCTAATAAAGGGAACCTTTCAGAGCAAGGTGCCCCCCATACACGTGATTGACCACTAACACGAGGTTATCCCTGAAACGGGATGTCCCCTTACACAGGGTGAAATCAAACATCTCATAAAGGGAACCGTTCTGAGCAAGGTGACCCCTCACATTGGGTGTCCACTTGCACGGGGTGTCTCTTGAGATGGTACCATTTAAAGCCCAATGCCCATTTACCAATTCCAGAACATTCATGTTCCTTTGTCGGCGACAAACGGATGGTAATTTGTCTCCCCAAAGGCATCCTAACGGAGTCGGCCGTAGTCGGTAGATGTAGGACAGCTAGGCAAGGGAGAGCCACCGATTAGTAGACCAATTTGCTTAGGACTAATATCCACCACCCCATCTTCTCAATGTCCGCCGAAGAGTTACGTAATTTGCCTGCGAAAAGTTGACCGACTCCTATACGATTTGGGAACTAATCGCTCAACCCTGAATCGGTAGATGGGCATCAGGCTTTATATGCATAGTAGCCCCACTCGCGGGCTGGTCGTAAAACGCATGTATACTATACATACCACGAAAATAAACAAGAACGTTAACAGTTAATCCTATATATTCATCACCAACATATTTCACATAACCGTTAGGAAGCCGCAGGACGCTACTATAAATTCAGTATAATTCACTCATTTTATCCGTTCACTCTCTCCCGCGTAGCTGAGCCTGGTTATAGTAGAGGACACCAGAGGTACAATACACGTATGGCCCACAGGAGGAAGCAGCCTTGCCGATGACCTTCTCAGGGTGCACTCTACCCTCACGTGACCTTCACCTCCTCCGAGGTCAGACACCGGCTTCTCCCCCAGGGGCCGCCACTAGTCTGGCTGCAAAGTGGAGCGGTCAGAAGCTGGACAATGCCTAGACGCCCGCGGGCCGGCCGACTTAGCCCCTGTCCCGGTACATGAGAGGGGACATTAGGTAGGGCCCCGAGGCTGGGGCGCCTCTAGGGAGCACCCAGTAGGCTGCACTCTCCAGCCGTAGTCTCTGAGAGGGACAGGCCCGCCCGCCGCGTGGATATGCATAAACATCGGGGCGGTGATAAGGTCCGATTCGCCGTGTTTTGATGGTGTTTGTCGGCAGCGAAATAAACCCGCGGAATTTCCATTCGGGCGAGGAGATTAAAAATCGGCCGGAGCCTGGGGCCCGTTTAATAATCTAGGATCGTACAAAAGTAGATCCTTTTCTGTACGCCCAGGAGACCCAGGGAGAATGTGGGTAATTTTTATTCATCACTTATGGACGACTTTATGTATGGTTAAGAATGTTTTTGGTGAACACATTTAAATGTTGTTTAATAATAACCCTTGAACGAGGTATAGATAAGGGTCCTCAAGTACGATCGTTGATTATTAAACTGAACACTGGATTGGGAACCTCTCATGTGTATGTGTGTGTGTATGGATATGGATGTGTGTGCCTACGTTTGGAAACATTATAAAACACTTCAAATTTTGTATATTACCTTTTTTGGAAGTGTTTATTCGAAGTCTAAGCAAGGCCCAGTTCTTCCATATAAATTCTATGGAATCATATTATAGAACTCAAACATTTTGCCTAACTTTTAACATGGTTTCTGAGAAAATACGTCAAAAATAACCGTATAAATTACCGCATTTTATTTTTTTAAATGTATGAGGATAAAACCCATAACTTCTGATTCAATATGGTACCGTTTGCAAATCTGTATCTTTTTTACAGCTAAGTTATGAGAATCTGTGTATATCACGTAAAAATGATAACTAGTTTTCAGTCCCAATATGGTTGCGTGGCCTTTAGTAGCAATTGGAGACGTGACGTACAGAAGGGTCAACAATGCAAAGGCAGCACTTGATAGCATCATGTCAATATTGCTTATAAAGCGAGGGCCACACACTTCTGAAGTTTGGTGGTCACGTAAACCTAACACGCAGAGGGTGAAGGGTTAGTATTCTAGCTTGTTGCCGGGTGCAAAGGGGTTACAGAAAATGACCCATAGACTTAAATATAACCCAAACCTTATAATTGTTATTTATCTCTAATTCCACGCTCAATAATCAATGATGAACATACCATTTGCTCCTGGATTATATTCGTGAGTTACCTAATAAAGTAAATTCCTCGCTCTGCATAACCAAGCAGAAATAAGTCTATGAGTGTCTAGAGTTCTATGGGTGTCTGTAAAAGAATTGCTCATTAGTCTTGCCTCAGATTTGACTCAGAGCTGCTCCGCTCAATTAGTTTAACATAGACCCTCCTCACATTATCTCACAGATCTGAAGCAGGCATATACCAGACCTCTGCTTTTAGTTATGCTCGTGTATATGATTGATGGTAACTTAGGCCCGGCGTCCACCTACTACAATATGGCTCCGATATGGTCTACGATGCACCTCCCGATTCAAAATCGAAATCGCGTTGGAAGGTCACCTGATATCGGGGCAGTTGACCACGTTTCTGCGATTAGACACCGAATTAAAACCCCATACAATGCGTGGTGGATTGGCATGTCTGGACATATGTCTTCGATTTTGCACCTTCCCGATATGTCTCTGATATTTGCTTTTTGTATCGGTGCCATATCGGGAGGTTTAAATTTCTATCGTAGTAGGTGGACGCCAGGCCTAAGTATGTGTATATTCCTATATTGCCTACGTGTGCTTCTGGGTGTAGGTGGAGTAGGAGGGTTACACAGGAACTGGGCGGGGGAGGAGGTGCTTGCTGTGGTTTGCTTGAACAATGCTGGGCGCTGGCTTCCCTCTGGAGGACACACTGGAGGGCGTCAATGGTCTCACCCCGCTCCCACCCATTTACCAAGTTGCGGCGCACTCTCCCCCCAGATCTTTTGCGGCGCTAACGCTGGCTTAATCTCTGCCCCAACCCAGTGACAACATACGCTAGTTCTCAGGGTATCCACTAAGGACAGGGGGAACCAGCCAATATTTCGGATTAAAAACAAGGCAACTGTCAAAAGTTATACAAGTCAAACAACCCACATATCCTGATTATGGAGATATGGGTATTGTTAAAGGAGCTTCACAGACAATCCAGCTTTTCAGACTTAAACGATTTTATAATGTGAATCCACAGTTGATTAGACTGGCCCCTCAAGTGACCACATGTGTTATGTTTACAAACGAAACCCTGCAACACATGAGGTGCCTGCCACTGAAGAAAATAATCCCTGTGACTATCTATGTCTGATTTGACATAACAAATAATAGAAAAGAGTGTATCATATTACCATATGAATATGTTCAATTCTATTCATAAATAGAACACAAAATAACCCCAAAAGCCCTCAGAATTTAGGATATTTGATAAAGTGGCGTATTGGCCAGATTTGAGCCCAAACAGGCAGGTTGTGGCAGAGATATAAGCGGTCACAGGAAGTAGAGCGCAAGATCTCTGCTGGGAGAGTAGGTGGGGCGGCGGTGGGGCGGCGGTGTGGCGGCGGTGGGGCGGGCGTGTGGCGGCAGCAGGCGGCCCACAGGCGGGCGACCGGAGGGCGTGCCGCTGGCTCGCTGGCAGCACACGTTATGCCATTAGTGTAGATTAGAGAGGGGATGGCCTGTGCCCATATCACTCCCTTCCCGAGCTGGTTATCTATCACCCCAGTCCAACACACACCCACACCTAGCCGTCCTGTAATAAAATAAAAATAGTAGGAAATATAGGGAAATACGTGAAATAAATAGAATAAATAATACACACAAAAAATAAAAAAATAGCAGCAGTGTAGAACAGGGCCCCGCGCTCGTTCATTATTGATACCCGGGTCCTGCTGTTACTGCTGTAGTGACTCCACCGGACAGCGGGGGCTGACCGGGGTTGAGCCACTAAACGGCGCCGTCCTGTACACTACGGCAGGGTGATCAATCTGCGGATCTCTGAGCAGCTCTGAGCTGCTCTACCATGCCTCTGTATCAGGCAGGGTATAGGACAGTTTCTAGTCTGGGTTTCCTCGGCTTGGCTGCGTAAAGCAATATATATAATATATAACTTAACAATATAGTCAAAGCTAGATGATATATGATATAATTCAAACTGATATTATTCTGGGAATTATAGACAATAAATGATGGTTTTGTGGTTAGGCGGTTGTCAACCACGAGTGGTTGACGCGTAGTAATACACGGGCGCAAGTGATTTACAAAGCCGCCTGCCCACAATACCATCGTCTATTGTATTAAGTATCTATCTTTTCGAATAGATTAAACCCAGGAATTGCCATATCAAAGATATCAATAGGAACTATCACTTTGCTCTATAGTACAAAGGGACTATTTCCCCATATATCATTGCTTTGAGGCCGTATACCACAAATTTTAATCCGTATACCACAGTTATTGTACCTGACAAGTTATATATAATGGGACGTGGTTTACCGAGTCACCATACATTTTCAATGGGGTATTTGATGGATGATAAAGAACAATCCAATATAAACTGAATGTAAACCAAGGTCAATTATGACTCAGACAGAACGAACGTCATAGGATTTACAACATAATCCAATATCCCCTGAAGCTGATATTTAAACTGAGGTTATAACAGATAAGATAGATCTGGCTCGAGGTTATGGGGCAGATTCCATGGCAGTAAAATCTGTTGATGGTCCGGTTTCATAAACGTGGTGGCTGCTTTTTAGGTTTTTAAATCCATATGGTAATCACGTAAGAGCCTCTTTCCTGGTGCTAACGTTGAGGCCCATTAGCCTCACCGGGGGAATTCTAACAAGGTCAATAAGTCTTGTGGTAAAATGGCAAAGTAAATGGAGCTTGCTACCTCCGCAATAATGACGCCTCAAAAAATGCAATAATCTCCAGTGGCGATATGCACGCAATCTCTCCCTGGCGTACCAGGATCTAATTCATCAAGGCAGAAAACAAACCAGGTTTTTCACTGAGAGAAGCACAGAGCAGCTCACTGACAGCACAGCTCGTACAACAGAGGTATTAGGAAAAGCTGTGCTTTTACGGCGTGGTAGCACATAAATAGGTCCTAAGGTTAACCTCCTGACTTCTTCTGTGGTATCACATGCACCCCATCCTGACTTACCCTCTGCCCTTCCTTCCTTCCTTCCTTGCATCCATTGTTTTCACTGCTAGTTACTTTTTGTTGCTAGTGTCGGCCTCGACTTCTACTTTCAGCGGGAGAGCTTTTCATCATCACACCTACTCTCCCTACCTTACCTCCCCTCCCTCCCTCCCTCCCATCCTCACCTCGACCCTTACCCCGCCCTTCCCATGCACACCACCTCCTCTCTCCCAGCCCCGCCAGTCCCTGGCCATCCACTAGGCCGAGCACAATGAGCTAAGAATAGACTCTACTCCGGACAAACGGCATCAATTTTCTGCACCGGGGAGCGGCTGGGAGCTGCTCGGAGCAGCTCCACTCGACATCACGACACTCCTTACAAGCTCAATCTTGCTGGCAATCGGTCAGTTGACCCGTGCTATCTGCTCGGGGACGTAACGTGCTTGTTTACAGTGTTTTGTGGCGCGGTTCGATCTGTTCCGAGCGGGGACAAGCTGACCGATTGGACGTCCCCGGAGCTGACAGTGGGAGGACATCAATTCCATCGAAACCAAGTCTCAGCCCTGGAGAATAACAATTCACTCGCCAAGCCTTTTTGTGCTGTTGCATTCTGTTGTTGTCACTTGAAGAGATTGGACGACCAAATGGTATCTATTTTAGAACAATGATTTATAGACTCACAAAGGAAGACATCGACAATGAAGTTTTTGGCATTTCTTCCGAGTCGTTGTTGTTAAAAAGCAAGCGACCTGTCTATAAAATATCTGCTTCTTTCATCGTGGATCTGAACATAGAGATATGACTGTAGTATTCGTTAGAGGGAATTAGATATACTAGATATATTTCTTAAAGTAAAGAATCTACGTTTTCTGTACATAATTTTTGTAAAGATTACTCATAAATGCAGCAGTTAAAATAACAAAATCCTCAATAGAAATAAAGATAACGGAATATTTTACAATTGAGCTCCATTCATGAGACAAAATGGCTGATATGTAATATATTTATAGCATGCCCTTGTTCTTGGTAGGAGAAATGTGGTAGGCCTATGGCTCTATAGGCCCGTTTCCATTGCCCAACCAAGACGGTGTATATCTTTAGTATTCTCCTAAAAGCCTATTTCCATTTTGCGTGAGCAGTGCTAAAGATCCATCGGTGACACTGTAGCTTGGTGTCGGCCAATGGAAATAGGTTTTTAGGAGAACTGAAAAATTCTACACCGTTTCGGTCGGCCCATGTTATCGGGCCTATAGGGTGTGGGCTCGTTTGTCGCAGTAGGTGAGGCGGCAGAGGGATGGGAGACACCCCTCTTCGTGGTAACGGTGATGGCCGCCGCAACACGGACTCCCGCCATACTAGACACACACTATGAATATGTAATGGCACAATACCGCGTCGACTATCGTGTTTCTTTATTCACGGGCAAATTACAGGCCCTACAGGCGTGATACACATCTTGCGGGACCAATTGATCATCCGACTAGGCCAGTGTTTGCATGTGCTGGCCCGTTTTATTTGGCCAAACCCTGGTTTTGCCGGCGCTCTACGCGCCCGCTATGATCAGCCGCGCTGGCCGACTAATTACATGTTTGATGGTCGGGCTGGCCGTATGGCAGCCGTTCGTGAGGCGATGGGCCGGCTGCAGATTCGGGGTAACACCCCTTGTATTTACATGGCATAACGATACCCCTGGGTGTTCTCATTACCACACTCTCCAGTCGTAGACACTAGACAGACACCGTGCTAGGAGATCCCGGCCGGCCCAGGCATGGAATTGCCAGGGCCAACCATGTGACACGGAGTATCGAATATTTTTGTGAGTTCATAGTGCAAAGCTAAGTTCGTTATCTTTATGTTATCGTTATGTGTATGGTATAAACATCAAGGATGCTAACGCTAGATATATATATATTATATATACCATATATATATATATATATATATATATATATATATATATATATACACACACGTCTGGAAGTTTGTCTTATTGTCATGCACCGCTGTTCGAAATGATGATATTCGTAACAGATTTCCTCCCAGAGATATTTTCCAATATTTTCCAATATACCTCAAAATGGGCACCTTGGAGTGCCACACCACTCCCATAATGAAGGTAAACCAGTTTTCTTATACTATATCATAATTTTTGCTATAGTTCCTGCCAAGTAGGAAGGGCCCTTGAAATACCCCACAGCCTATTAAACGAAGGTAAGTAAGTTTTCTTATATTATGGTATAGTTCCTGCCAAGTAGGTAGGGCCCTTGAAATACCACACAACTCACTAAACGAAAGTAAGCCAGTTTTCTCATACTATTACATAAAGTTTGCTATAGTTCCTGCCAAGTAGCTAGGGACCTTGAAATACCACACAGCCTATTAAACAAAGGTAAGTAAATTTTCTTATATTATGGTATAGTTCCTGCCAAGTAGGTAGGGCCCTTAAAATACTACACAACTTACTAAACGAAAGTAAACCAGTTTTCTCATACTATTACATAAAGTTTGCTATAGTTCCTGACAAGTAGCTAGGGACCTTGAAATACCACACAGCCTATTAAACGATGGTAAGTCAGTTTTCTTATATTATGGTATAGTTCCTGCCAAGTAGGTAGGGCCCTTAAAATACTACACAACTTACTAAACGAAAGTAAACCAGTTTTCTCATACTATTACATAAAGTTTGCTATAGTTCCTGCCAAGTAGCTAGGGACCTTGAAATACCACACAACTCACTAAACGAAGGTAAGCCAGTTTTCTACAGTTCATGCCAAGGAGGTAGGGCGGATTGGGAAGGTGGTGGTGCAGAACAAAGCTGTAGTCGTTACACAATACATGATCGTGTAATCTGAGCAAAACCTCCTCAGTATAGTGTATTCCTTTCACAACCAGTATACAGACTCCTGGCCTTATTGTGGTATTTATGATACAAATGCTCCGTTCATTATAGGTAACTGATACTGTAGATGTAGGTAGAACCCTGCCTTTTGTGTACCACCCCCAGCTGCCTGGTTGTATCACTGTATTGTTATCTCGGGACTTATATGGCATACCTTGTTCACGATCAATGCATGGTTACATTCTCTTCTTTCTTTCTCTAGTGAATACCGCTTCCCTATGCACCAGAGCCCCTCTCACCTCTCACCCTCCCCTACCCCCGACAACACCCTCCGAATCGTCAGGTGGCTGGAGATAAAGCCTCCAGGGGGAGCTGTATTATAGTCTGTACTGCGGGGGATGATATCGAGAATAGAGGCTGTATTGTTATACCAACTTCCAGTTTTCTCATCACAAAACCTCGCGTAGGATATTCAAGAAATGCCATCGACTGGTCATTTTTTTGGTAAATGCAAGTGAAGAATCTCTATCTTACCAACATGGCTCCCAATATCTGATATAAGAGCTGTATCAGCAATATTCCCGTATCGTTATCACGAGAAGGTATTTTTTAATCTGATAGGCTATCACCTTTTTTTTCTGTAACACCATGCGGGGCACCTCTGTGTATCGTGTGTGTGTTTGGGGGGGGGGCAGGTTCACCCAGTACACGTCTGTGAGGGCGTCATCGCCACCTAGTGGTAAGTGTGCGAGCTGCAGGACAAGAGCAGCCCCCTTTGACCTTGACCTTGACCGCCCTGGAGGGGTTGGAGAAGCCTGGAGGGACCATTCTGGGTTAGTGGATCAGCCGCTGGGCCAGCCTGTCACACGGGGGGCATACAGATCGGCCAATCGCTATACGCCCCAATCACATGAATGGTCGACCGCCGCCACCCCCGACCACACCCCGTCTACCGCCCCCCTCTCCCCGACCCTGCCCCGGCCTCACCCCGCCCCACACATCACCGCCACCCCGAGACGCTGAGGCCCACTCCCAGACCCAACCCCGCACTAAGACACACAGCCATTGTTTCGCATAACGCTTGAGACCAAAACAAAAACACATCCATGAAAAAAAAACGTGCTATAGTGAATCCATATAACAATGAAAGAATCCAGCTGGAGGCTTTTTTCTGATCATAAAACAATGACGATTGTGGTACCTACTTCCAGGCTGATTTACTCGGTTTAGGAGTTTGAATGTTTCCAGTTTTTTATTCACTTTATCGGTGTTGGTATCAGGAGAGAAAACGAATAGGATCCATGTACACAACTAGCAATGAAATGTAGTAATGGCTATTATTATATACCTGTGGTAGTATTTCCTACACATACTGCCCGCTCCTACCCATGTCGTATTTATACCCGTACGACACCTAGGTGACGTACGGGGTATGTATGTGGCGTACGGGGCATGTACGGGGGCAAAATCCAAATATTCCCCCAGTAGCAAAGTTAAAAATTCGATATTTTAAGGTATATAATAATAGAGAAACAGGCTGACTGTCTCCGTACGGATAAAATACTTGGTAAAATCGGCGATCAGATGAACCTCTGCCTCCGGCATCGGTTCATCTGATCGCCGATTTTACCGCGTATTTCATCCGTACGGAGACAGTAAGCCTGTTTCTCTATATTATATTCTGAATATCTGGAGGCATCATGCTGCCACATCCAGGGGAATGCCTGGAGGCATCATGCTGCCACATCCAGGGGAATGCCTGGAGGCATCATGCTGCCACAGCCAGGGGAATGCCTGGAGGCATCATGCTACAGTTAAAGGGTTTAAAAGTAAGGAAAAACTGAAAATGTCTCTACTCATGAGATAGGATTGATACCAAAGTGGACTCCCCACCTTTATATCAGTTATATAAACCAGAGCTAAATAAGGTCGTATGCAATGGACTTAACCAGATATTAATCTCTCCTTTGATGATCACCACATAAGGCCATCCATACAGGGAATTCTAGATATATATATATCCTGATAAACCAGAGAATACAGCTTACAAAAACGGCACAGATGCTATCGAACATATCCCTTTGAATCACCTCCATGTAGGCCTAATAGTATACGTCGTCTTTGTGTATCTGCATACTGGTCTGTGGGCTATGGAGCCGCCCTCATCATGTAGATATGGAGGAGCGGCGACCAATCCATTCAATTTGCTTTTGTGCTCCAATCACTTAGCACCACAAGCACTTCCAGTGGGCAAACCGGGCGGAGAATGCCGCAGAATTGGTCTTGCTCGGGGAGCGGTCGGGAGGCCAATCTAGTTGAGCCCCACCCCACTGCCTGACCATCGCGGAGTGAACGGAGGAGGAGGAGGGGGTGCAGGGGAAGATGGGACTGACCAGACTTGACAAATTTCCCTGTGAATGGGAGTGGACATTTCTGCCGCCGACGCGCGCTGCTGAATAGAGGAGCGCAGTCACATAAACCTCGGCGACGGAAGCAGGCAGGTGAACTGACATTCAGCGCCGAGGAGGGGTCCCGAGGTGTTATGAGACACAGGCAGTGGGTGTACCTTGCCGCCCTGTCTCCCCACCTCTCACACGCAAAGGTCAACCTTGAAGAAGGTCCCTTTTAGTATCCTACCCGTAAACCAAAAGCTTTGGAGGCACGACCCAGCAGCTGTGTATTTGAGCTGGCGCCGAGTGTGAAAGCACCGTTCTAATTTAGTTGCCTTGCTAACACTCCCGATTCCCTGCACTACTTACATACGAAAACATAGCCGGTGATGGGCATTGTGAGCGGGGGATTTAACACGCTTAATGTACACATATTTACATAGATTATGGCAGTAAATCATTTCATACATATAGTACTTGGTTCTGGCGGGGGTAATTTGCTGTCATTAAACAGCGCCGCGCTACTTGCAGCTATAGGCATTTACGAGCTGCGGCTTGATTTAAAGTGGAAGGCGTCGCCGCACAGAGCCTGCAAAGGTTAGGCCGAGCTCGTAGATCAGGCCCACGTGATGCCTCGACAATGACATCTAGCTTAGGCAGCCTGTTCCCTCAACTCAGCCATGGGTATACGTGTCTAAATATATACACTATATACAATACATGTATATACAATATATACATTACATACAATATATATAAACATATACGTATTGGTACAGATGGAAATATAGGTATTTGTACATATATATGTCCCTCCGCTTCTGCGTTGGGACTTATCTATGTTACAAAAGACCTCAAATGTGTATAGCTATGGGCTCAGTAATCACGTTTTCTCTTAATACTAAATCTGTTATATATATAATCTGTATATATTACAGATTTAGTATTAAGAGAAAACGTGATAACTGAGCCCATAGCTATACACGTTTGAGGACTTTATATATAAATATATATATATAAATTTATATTATATATATATATATATATATATATATATATATATATATGCGTATATGTGCTTATATATTATTCAACTTATATATGATTATTTATCACTTATCACGTCACAAACTATGCATATATGTGTGTATATATATATATATATATATATATATATATATATATATATATATATATATAATGCGTGTGTATGTATATAAATATATATATATATTTATATATATATATATTAATATATCATATTGATGTTCATATGTAGAGAACAGCACGTCTATATATATAGGAGTTGACCCTATACCCGGCTCACCTTTTAAGGGGCACACTTATAACATATTCGTGATATGGAAGTGTTCAGAAGACGTTTGATCTCACGCTACATGGCTCTCTCCCCGTTGAGAAGCGAAGCCTGCACTGACTTGCCTCTGATTGCCTTCACTAAGACAGGCAAATACGCATTTAGGATTTCACAGACATTAAGTTTTAATGTTGCCACTCTAGCCACAAGGGGTAGCGGCAGATGAAGGCTATGATGTAGGCCCAGGGGATGCAAACAGAGCCTCGTGAGGGGGGAGGGAGGGGGAGGGGGAGGGAGTAATCTGCAGGGATTGAGGGTAGCGAGTCTACAGAAGATAACACCAGGGTGCAGGGAGGGAGACTGGAGGGAATGCTGAACACTACTCCGGGAGGAGGGAGTTACGGAGTATGAGGAGACGAATGGGGATTTAGCGGGAGGAGAGGTTGAAAGCAGGCGGGTATTGAGGGGGGAGGGGTGGTGTAGAGAGAGGAGGGTAGTAGTAGAAGGGAAACATGTGGAAGGGATTGAAGGGGTTAGAAGTGGGGATAGATTCATGTGGGGTTTGCACAGGGAATAGAGTATGGCACAGACGGTTCTAAATCAGCTGGAGTTTAAAGTGGCAGATCCACTAAGGCGACCAAGCGAATGCGTTTACGATCCATGCGACTGTGCGAATCCCATGCGATGATATTCAATATATTGAATATTGTCGCAAGGCATTTGTATGTCCATGCGAACGTCTACGAGCGTCTGCAAACGTCTGCGAACCCAAATTCGCATGGAAAATCGCCTTAGTGGTTTCGGTGCTTTAGAACCCTCCACCCCGATAGTATCTCCCCAATAAAGCACAGGGCTAAGCCGCATCCCCCTCTCAACCCACTGCCCCTCTCCCACCCACCCACCCACCCACCCACCCATACACCCACCCCCTGAGGTACACCTCGCTATGGACTAAGACCCGCTCGTAAGACATGATAGCTCCAGATTATCTTCCCTGATGGGCAAGATTAGCAACAGCGGAGCAAAGTGGGACAAGCCCAAGAAGTGGTAAAGAGAGACGGCGTGTGAAGTCGGGAAGGCGGGAAGGATCCTTCCCGGTATCAGCCCTTTGTGTCGGCCACGCGGAAGGCGCTAAGACAATGTTTATAATCGGGAGATGCCAATGGGCGGAGACTTAGCCGGGATAAAGACAGCGACGGGAACGTAATTGCGCCGGGCCGGTCAATAACGGCCGGTGGGGGCGCCACTGCTGCGGCTGCTTGTGCTGCTGGTGCCCGTTGGTTGCCTCTTATAACTAATAGAGTGGGAGGAGGTGGCCCAGTTAACAAGACGTGGTACTATGATGGGGAGTAGTGATACTGGGCCAGTTTTTAACCTGTGTTTTATATACGACCATGTAGGGAGACGGAGGAGGGAAGCTAGTACGTATAGCGGGCCAGGGAGGGTGGGTAGATAGTATAGAGGAAAGCTTCTTTTTTTTTTTTTTAAGATAATCTTTATTCTGGAGTTTAACTACTAGGACTGAGTCGCCCTATTTTCAGTAGGCTCCAGGGCCATTTATGTTTACCACAGTTATTGATATACTATAATTCAAACTATGTACAAAATAGAAGATTTCTAGTAGAAATGTTTATATAAATGATATATATTCAAGATTACTATTAGAGATCGTATCACCTCGAGTTTGAATCGCATAGTAATTCATAAGGCAATGCCATGTGAATTACGTAGCACTCAAATGAGATGGGATCGAGCTCTGACCCTTAACCTGAATAAGTTTTTTAATTCATCTTACTCCTCACATTGACTAATGTGGCTGACGTTTGTGAAGTACTCCCCCATCAGGTATTTTTTCATGGGTGTTGGATATGAGTTCCCAATGTTAATTCTATGTAGAAAAATACCTCATCGAGATCGGTAGCTGCCGAAAATATGCCATGAGCTTTGGTTGCAGAGTACCTGACTATTTGGCTAAGGTTTGTGACATCATGACCAAATCGGTTTTTCTTAAATAGTCCTTGAGTGATACAGGAGAGAAATATGGGTGTGTGCGACAACAGTAAATGGAAAAGGAAGAGGGAAATAGTTTAAATGACGAGTAGAGTAATGCCTGGATCCAATCTCGGGCTCATTTCACCAGAACTCTTATCATAATACAAATGTATAAATGTACACCCAAGTATGTAAGTAGTATACTGAATCTGGAATTATCCATATAACATTATTTTGATACACATACATTTATACCCACGTACATATATCTAAGTAGTAAATTAAATCTGGAATTATCAATTTAACATTTTCATAATACATATACGTTTACACCTACATATATAAGTAGTAAAATGAAACGGGAATGATCCATATTACATTATCATAATAGATATATATCTACATCGGCAAGTTTCATAATGAATCGGGAATTATCTCATTACATTGTTATTATAAATATATATATTTACATTGGTGTAGGTAAGTAAAATGATGACCCCAGGGTTATCACGATTACAATATTATAATCTGTGTATACAAGTAGTAAAATGAATCAAGAGTAATTCCAACTACATTATCATGACACACATACATTACACGCATTTATTGTTTTGTCGTTAGACATAAGTTTTAGTATTTTTTCGATTGTTTTGAAAAAAAAAAATCGTTTGAAAAGAATCTAGATCAGGTGAATGACCCTCTAGACTGACCTCTGGTCTCACGTGTCCAGCGAGATGAAGAGACTCCTGGGTCGGGGGGGGGGGGGGGGCGGTCGGGGGTCCTGTCAGGGTGTGACTGTACAGGGTCCGTATAAACCGCCTGGCGCCATGAAGCGTCAACGACCGCCCGCTGACGCTTAGCGGGCAGACAGGGTACACGGAAACCGGGCGGATATGGGTGGCACCCCCGCGGGTAGGGCGGGCGGCGGGCGGGGAGGGAGGGAGGGGAGCGGGGTGCTTGTAGGAGAAGGTACGCGGGGGAGAGCGGGGTGCCTCCGGACTATAGATCTTGAGGTCGGCCTGCCAGTGTCTATGGGTGAATACAAGCCGTGTGGATACTACGGAGGGTGAGGGCGGGCGGGGGAGGCAGGGGGATCGGCGCCATGCCGGGATCCATCATTTATGGCCGGTTGACCCGGGCAGCGGGGAGCGGACGGGCGGGGGACGGGCGGGGGACGGGCGGGGGGACGGGGGACGAGGTACGGGCGGGGGACGGGCGGGGGACGGGCAGGGGATGGACGGGGGACGGGCGGGGGACGGGGGCGGGGGGACAGGGGACGGGGAACGGGGGATAGGGGACGGGGGACGGGGGATAGGGGACGGGGGACGGGCGGGGAACGGGCGGGGGACGGGCGGGGGAGGTGAACGGGGGACGGGCGGGGGACGGGCGGGGGACGGGCGGGGGACGGGCGGGGGACGGGCGGGGGACGGGCGGGGGACGGGAGGGGGACGGGCGGGGGACGGGCGGGGGACGGGCGGGGGACGGGCGGGGGACGGGCGGGGGAGGTGAACGGGGGACGGGCGGGGGACGGGCGGGGGACGGGCGGGGGACGGGCGGGGGACGGGCGGGGGACGGGCGGGGGACGGGCGGGGGACGGGCGGGGGACGGGCGGGGGACGGGCGGGGAACGGGGGACGGGGGACGGACGGGGGACGGGCGGGGAACGGGGGACGGGGGACGGTGAACGGGGGACGGGCGGGGGACGGGCGGGGGACATGCGGGGGACCGGGGGCGGAGGGTTGAGGCCTGGGACCATCAACAGACCTCGTGACATAATACCTCTGCCAAAGGGCGGCGGGCGCCCGGTTTGCGGCCGGGATCAGGAATGCAAGTCAGGGACAGAATTCCTGGTTGGTGTGGGGATCGGGGTCCGACAGCGCGCGCCGGCGGAATTTACCGGCCCGGTAAATCTACCCCCCCCCCCTCCGTCCCTCCGTCCCTCCCCCCTCCCTCCCTCCCTCCCCCGCCCCCTCCTCATATTGGCACGTAGTCGCGGCAGCGCCACACCAGGTGGTGCTATGGTCGACAGGAGCGACCAGCGCTCGTTATCTATGGCGCCGCGCTGCCACTGATCTTGCCTGAGTACATGGGCGGATGTTTGGGAGGTGGAGGGCGTATAGGAGTGTAAGGAGAAGGGCAGGGATTTTAGGTGAAGGATGAAGGGCTTGCGGGAGTTACGATGAATATACCCCAACAGTGAGAACCCGGAAGTCATGCATACGTTTCCTGACCTTTGGCGATCGCCTGCGACCCCTGGTGGGGTGTTTCCACGCCTCACCTTATAGGGCACAGTATGACTGCTAGTTCTGACATTATCCGCCAGGAAATTGCTAAATAGTTTCACTATAGTTGGGCGGGTGGCAACTATGTTATCTGTTGTCATAATCTGTGATTTCTAATGAGATGAGGCTAATATTCCTCCATGGCAATCCCAAAAGATATTTTTTGGAAAAAATCCGATGATAATTGGTCCCGCCACCTGGTGTTTTGGATGGCGTCAGGGAACAAGATGGCCTCCTACATAACACAATAGCTATGTACGTATATATTGTTATGTAGGAATATGATAACTTAATGAAGCTGGGAGCCTCTCCTGTCTCATATTACTATTGCACATTCGGGTTAGGAGTTCTAATCTGTCAAGATGGCAGTCTCCATAGCAGAATAGCTATATGCCCTATACCCAGACATTCATCAAAATTTCCCTCCCCCAGTATGAAATCACGTGATAAATGTAGCTACAATCTCTCCACCAGATCTGTATCCAATAAGCTACATTGCTAAATTAGGGTTACCCTATCTTATGATGAGATCTCTACGTGTATAATTATTGTTTACGTTTTTATCCTGCAATGAAAACCTTCCTTGGCAGATTGATAAACTCCTTGCTAAAAAACATGAAAAATAAAAAAGCACACAAAAAACACCTGAAATATTGGCATAGAAGAGGATAGGAATTTATAAGGTATTCGGGTCTTTGCCGACGGGGGATTACAAGCCAGGTGTCTTCTACCTCACTGGAGTCGCGCGTGGCAGTCGGGGTGCGGGTCGGGGCGAGGTGGATGTGGGTCTAATCTCCTCCCAAAGCATCATCTTACCCACAGGGCAATTTCAGGCCATTTCCCGACGAGTGCCTCTCCCGGGCCGGGCCGGGCGGGGGCCGGGGACCGGGGAGTTGTCGTCGGCGGGAGGGAGGCCCCTAATTCCCGCCCGAGTTTTGATAATGGACTGTTTGACAGCATGCTGATCCGGTGCCGTCCCTGCCGCCCCGCACCCGGCCGCCACCGTCCCCACCCCGCCCTGATTACGCGCCATTCACACGGGCAGACTGCCCTCCGAGGCGACACCAAACATGTCTCTCCTAATCAGTGATTTATGATGGGATTAAGCCCGGTTTAGACACACCCGCTCTGCGGTTCCCCGCCGCCCCTCTATGATGAAGGTTTGAGGTTAGATTGGCTCCAGTCCCTGCATCCTATTTATTAACCATCGTATACAAAGCTCCCATTGAAAATGTATGGGGCCTCAGTAAACCACTACTCATTGTATAAAACCTGTCAGATGCCATAACTGTGGTATACGGATTCACATCTGTGGTATACGGCCTCCAAACCATGGTATACGGGCAAAATAGTCCCTTCTGCTATATAGAGCAAAGAAATAGTTCCTATTGTTATTCCCGCTATTATGGCAATTACTGGGTTTAATTTATTCAAAAAGATGGATAATAAATACAACAGACGATGGTTTTGCGGACAGGCAGCTCTGTAAACCACTCGCGGTTGACCTCGTAATACACTCTCTAGCACTCGTGTATTACTACGCGTCAACCTCTCGTGGTTTACGGCCGCCTGTCCACAAAACCATCGATTATTGTCTATGTCTACTCTCCTCGCTGGAATACAGGGACTGGTAAAATAGGTAATGGTGATAGATCTCTGGTGCTGTATAGCGCCAATATTTCCAACACTCTCCATACAGATATCCTGGCTACTGGTCAGATATCTGATGGGAGATTGATACCCTCTCACTTTGATATTAATAGGGTCACAGTCAGGAGTAGGCTAAATATATTGCTATGACAACACAGGGGGCCAGGGAACTGAAGGAGGGGAGGGGTAGGGGTAGGAGGAGGTATAGGATTACAGGGAGTGGCTTGGGGCCATAAAAAGGAGAGTCTCTTCATAGTGGACAAGTCTTTGATTCATGGGCCAGTCAGAGTAGGGTACATAATATAATAACCTTTATTCTTATTGTGATAAATCATTTAATGAATGTTCACAATCAAAGACTTGAGCAAGTCTAGTTTGAGGTCTGCGCCCCATACATGCTCCAACATTGAGGCTGGGATGATTTGTCCGCTATGAATTTTCCACAGCGTAATCCAGTGTAGCTTTATAGGTTCCTTTTGAATGGTTTGAGTTGATTTATTATCCATAGTATACTAAGTTCTCATTGGGAATGTATTCTTTCAATGGCTTTTGTTTATTGTCACGTTTCAGGAAAAGGTATTCCTGGTGGTTTCTCACTGTTTGTTCAAATTTACATCTAGTAACAAGTCAGAAGGAGAAAACAGTCAGTGACCAAATTCAGTGGTTTTAATCGGCTTCCTTTACAATTAGCCTTCCCTTGAATTACAATTTCTGCTATACTAGTAGGTAAGACTATATATTTTCTAGATATGTAAATTAATATCCGGATTTCAGTAGTGGGGACTCAGTACACCATTACCCCTTTGTTTAAAAACTGTCAGATACCACAACCATACAGATTCAAATCCGTGTCATACAGCCTCAAAGCAATTGTAAACGGAAAAATAGTCTCTTTATGCTATAGAACAATAATGATGATAGATTTATATCAGAGAGCATGATCTAAAATGATCATGTCATTTTAGTAATGTCGATTTGTATCAACTGATACGCAGCCGCTTTGACTAGTTCTCTATCAATACCTAAAAGGAGCAAAGAGTAGAAAGAAATTGGTGGTAACCAAGAAGAGGTTTACGTGTCGTAATACATATATTTTAATAAGATATTATCTCTAAATCAAGAACAAGCACGGTGACCTCTATTTTTAAAATAAGCAATGTGTTCTATAAAACTTGGAGATCATTATATTCAATTTCCAGCAAAATGACATGGGTTTTTGATTTTCGGGTTGAATTGCCCTTAGCATGAGAGAAAATCCTAAGGAGTGGGGAGAACAGGAACGGAATATTAAACCAGTGAATAAAACTCAGCTTCAGTAACATGAATCACAGTCAGTATGTTTCTACTTTTTTCCCATTCTATATCTGCCTAACCCTGAAACATCTATCTGTATGCTCCAGACATGTAGATATACGCTGCCCATGTGTTTTCTATGGACACTTTGTATTAGGTGGATAATAAACTCCCAACACCAGTGGAAGAACTGCCCTGAGGCAGAACTGGCTGTCTTTTGAAATTAAAAAAAAAAAATCTTTACATGCAAATATCATGGCTAAATGAGATGATGCATTAAGTGTTTTACTAAGTAACATGATATATGATTACGTGTTATAAATTAATATGATTACAAATACTCACGGACTCCATTCACTTTAGAAATCCACCCCAATTGGCGAAGATCAGGCCGAGGTTTATAACACTAGAGCAGATCTACGTACTTCCTCCACCTATAAACCACTATCCGCTATAAATCCACATGAGGGCGCTGAGGTCTTGCCATTAACACAGCCCGGTCCCTTGGAAGTAGACCTAGATTTGAAAAATTCAGAGGCTAAATGGAGCGTACGCGGCCTTTCCGTGGGCAGGAGTGCGATTTAAAGTTGAGGAAATGAACCAATCTGGGCAAGAGACCCTATTCCCTATGGAAGTGGCTCTGTGCTGGGCATTTCCAACCGTTCAACCACTGTTTAGTTGTTGAATCTAGGTCGCGATACGAAGCATGGAACTCGGTTAACCAACATCCCACCGTTAAGTATCAATTGATCATTAACTGTAGTACCTTCCCAACCTTTATCATTTACCATTAGTAAGGCGTTTATAATGATGGTCATCCTATAACAAAATATTGGGACATTCTGGAAGGGAAATTGCACCATTAACCATCAATTGACGCTTGATGGCGGCATTATTGACCGGGAATAGTTGGGTAACCGAAAAAGATGGGTGTGGATTTAGTACCATTAAGAGGTCCATATTGATGGTGAACCCAAAATGAAATAAGACATCATTTTGGGTGAGGACTGAATACCATTAACCATCAAATGATGTTTGATGGTTAAGCAATTACCAAGAAGAGATTAGTAACACAAATTTATGGGCAGGACTCCATGGTTGCTTTGCTATTAACGATAGGTCTGTAATAAATCAGCAACCCATAAATAAACCTGGGGGAATTATTCAGGAAGATTGTGAACCATCAACGATGTACCATCAAAATCTAGCGCTTGATATTAAGGCCCGGCGTCCACCTACTATGATAGAATCGTAGACCTCCCGATATGGCACCGATACAAAATGTCAAAATCGGTGCCATATCGGTAATGTGCAAAATCGTAGACATATGTCTAGACATGCCAATCCACCACGCATTGTATGGGGGTTTTATCGGTGTCCAATCGCAGAAACGTGGTCAACTGCCCCGATATTAGGTAACCTTCCGACGCGATTTTGATTTTTTATCGGGAGGTGCATCGTAGGGCATATCGGTGCCATATCGTAGTAGGTGAACGCCAGGCCTAAGACTATGCCAGGAATAGATGGGAAATGAGAGTGAATGGTTGGGGATGTATTGGGTGGTTGCCTGATGATAACGTTACGAGGTGGTCTCCCTGCACCTGGCTTCCACCAAGCCTTTTGCTGTACACCTCTCCTTGCAGCACTCTAATTATGATCGCCAATGATGACATATAGCACCGCTGATAGGTTATGTGATTGATATTGTACATAAAAAAATAGTTTTTTCACTTGAAAAATTATCAATAATAGCCTGAGTGAAATTGAGACACCAACATCATAAGAAAAAAATCACTCGGGGTTATGTGAGAGACGTTGTAGAATAATCGTCAGGTTGATAAAAGGGTCAACGATTCTTCTCCGATATTCCGCAGTATAGCACCACCGACCGACTTTTGAGGCCACCAGGAAAAAAAGGTATGTAAGGGTTAATCGTCGTCCTTGTCAGGTCCTATACATATTAAATAGTCGGTAGTCAATGAACAAATATTCACATATGGAGGCGGTTTTCAGGTGAAAACAGAGTATTTGCTTTGGGACAGACACATTCTCAAGGGGGACCACCGTCCGATTATTTTTTCAAGGTTGAACATAGTCCCAAAATAATGAAATGCCCAAACATGGGACATCAGAAACATTGCTTGTTCCAACGAATTTAAGTCATACCCAAAAAAAGGGAGGCTGATTAGAAATTAATGAAATAAAATTCTGGAAAAAAAAATCGGATGGGATTCTGTCGGCGGGGGTAGAAGCGCAATAGATGGCACCGAGGGTATGATGCACCCCAAAAACCCTACCCCCTGGAGAACATTGCTTGTACTAATGCATTTTAAGTCATACCCAAAAAAGGGTGTCTGATATAAAATTAAGAAAATAAAATATTAAAAAAAAAAAAAAATCGAATGGGATTTTGTTGGCGGGGGAAAAGGCGTATTAGATGGCACCGGGGGTACGATGCACTCCCGACACCCTACCCCCTTACTATTTGCCAGGAACACATGTATATTTGTATCTGGTTTTCAGGTGGAAACAAGTATGTGCTTTGGAGTCAACGATTATCAGCACAGGCAAATTCTCAGGCAGCACCACCGACTGATTTAAAAAAAGAAGATTGAACATAATCCAGAATTAGAGAATGTCCAAACATGGGACATCAGAAACATTCCTTGTTCTAACAAATTTAAATCATACCAAAAAAAAGGGAGGATGATCAAAAATTAATAAAATAAAATTCCGGGAAAAAAATCGGATGGGATTCCGTCGGCGGGGGTAGAAGCGCATTAGATGGCACCGGGAGTACGATGCACCCCCAACACCCTACCCCCTGGAGAACATTGCTTGTTCCAATGCATTTTAAGTCATACCCAAAAGAGGGAGTCTGATATAAAATTAAGAAAATGAAATCTAAAAAAAAAAAAATCTGATGAGATTTTGTCGGCGGGGGAAAACGGCGCATTAGATGGCGCTGTGGGCACGATGCATGGACCTGCTAATTAGTAGCGGCGCCCAATATGTCCCCAACACCCTCCCCCCCCCCCTACCTGCCCCCTGACGACCTAAATCAAATCAAGGGGCTCCACCTGGTGGCGACGGTGGCGCGCAGGTAGCACAGCGGGAACGAGGCACACTAATGGATATTTACCCTTGTTCTCGTCGATCCAGCCACCAGTAGCGCCATCTATCAGACTGGCCCTACTTCTAATTACGCCTTAGTGACACCTGGAGTGTTTCCTCCAGTGTGGTAGGGTTGGCGGCCACAAGTCGCACCTCCACCCTGAGCAGGGTGGGGTGATTAGGTGCGGAGATTAATGGACCCCTCCCGTGCACTGCACCATAGGGGGTGGGGAGTAGCGGGTGGGTGGCCGCTCCAGTAAGGTAGGACCAGTCAGGATGAGGAGAAGGGTGGTTGATTGGTGTGAAGAAAAAAAAAGAGGTCTAAGTCTTGTAGGATGTTAGACTTCAAGGGGCAGTAATAGATGAGGGACTATATAGGCCATGTAGACCTGGTGTAAGCCACAGGCAACGTCTAAACCTCTGGGCGGAGATCAATTGGCACAAGGTGGTGCAAGGTCATGTATTGAACGGAAGCTTTGGTATGGGCACGAGACATTCAGTCAGTATTGATAATAAAATACCGATCTGTAACTTGTACAAGTTACAAACTCTATATCAATTAACAAAATTAAACTATTAAACCACTCGGGGTTGACGTTGTTATACACCCGCTAACGCTCATGTATTACTACGCGTCAAATTTTCGTGGTTTACGGCCACCTGTCCACAAAGCAATTGATTTTAATCTATTGATATCTTATTAGAACTAAGAGTTACCACACCGTATATATATATATCATTTGGCAAAGTAAAATTTATTCTCGCAATATGGATGATAAGCAGTGCTTGCTAAATGCCTAAGGAAGGACATGTGGGTCGACTGCTTTTGTGAATATAATTCTACCAATTACATTTAGATGGGACTAAAAAATTATATTACACTATATGGACCTATCTTAATATGGATTATATCTGATCTCCAACGAGTGTTCACTTGATTAATCTTGTGTGAATCTAATAGAGGATTGCCCTGTGTGAAATTGCTAGAAAAACGTAATCTTTGATTCAGGATCCATAGATATTGACGTGGCTATTATTAAACTATTATGGGAAAAAGGCGACCTTTTCAGCTTAATATCATTTCAGAATTTGATACTCAAACTCATCACTTGGTTTCCTACTCTCTTCTAATACCTTGTCAGCAGTTTCTGGGGGATGAACGAGTCACCATTTGGGATTAATTGGTTCTAGATGGTGACACTGCTAATAATCCTAGTCCTATAGCTGTCGTATGCACGATGACAACTGCTCCGTGGGACAAGGTTTTGATTTTACTTCATTATCCATCTTACACAAAGTCCCCCCTTAAAATTCATTGAGGATCAGTGAACCACTACCCATTGTTTTAAGTACTGTAAGATACCATGATCATGGTGTACACTGCACGAAAATCACTATTTTACATATGAATGCGCCCGGCGTATATAAGTTTGACTTTTGCGTATATAAGGTTGTCCTATTCCCCGTGAATATACGCCGCATGTGTAGGCGGATATAAGCGTCCAGTAAAAAGGACTTCACTGAGAGCGGGGGGGGGGGGGGGTGGGGAGGTGGGGGAGGGGGGCGGTAGGAGGGCTTCTTACTGAGGACACCTGTACTTTTACCAACACAAAGGGGCAGGAGGCAGAGGGGGGAGAGGATATTTCCTCTTATATACGCTGGGTGTGAAATACAGCCAAGACGCGTCCGTATATAAGTCCTGGGCGTATATATATATACATATATATGAAAACAAGTCAATATTCAGCCACTACCTGCACTTCCGCGATGGCGTATTTATGAATAAAATAGTGGTTTTCATGCAGTGGTACTGATCTAAACGCATGGTATGCGGCCTCAAACCAACTGTATAATGCTCTAGAGTAAAACAAAAAACGTCGTTAGTGATGTATCATATCATATGGCAATTCTTGCGTTTAATTTATTGGAGAAGATGGGTAATATTTACAACAATGGTTTTGCTAACACTCCTGTATTACCACGCCTCAACCTTTCGAGGTTGAAGGTCGGGTGTAAAAAAACCATAGTTTATCGTCAGTTCTCCATTAAGAACAGCGCAGTTGGACATTTGTAACCTTCTTCAGAATGGCACCAGTGTCTTGAAGAGCCAATTATATGGCACTGCTCTGCAGTCGGGAACCACCGATGGATAGTCCTTGGTAGATCGATGAATGGAAAAAGTCTGATATTTGAATGTGTTTCCATACCAGAGAAATAAGTCGGCTGTTCCTGACTGCAGATCGGTGCTAAATAATCGGCTAATGGGAAACGGCTGTATATGGGAACTCAAATGATCGGTGTCGTTTTCGTCGCCCAATGGAAGATGACTTTAAAGCTATCCTCCATTAGATATAGGTTTGCTGCCACACCCCCCCGCCTCCCTCACTATTCAGCCACAGTATAACCCAGCCGTCTGTCTGGTGTGGTGTTAAATCTCACACAGAACCTCCCAGACATTGTTAGAGTAGCAGACGACAACCTGTCACCTACTGTCACGCACACCTGTAGGGTACCTCTTCATAATCACGCTCGTAATGCACCAAGCTACAATGCTTAACACGTGCATCTTGGTTTTTTTTGGTTTTTTTTTTTAAATATCAGTGTTTTTGTAGCAGGGTCTGTGTTCCCTTTGTTAGAACATCGAGATTCCGTAGGTCTAGGAAGATATTTTTTCCTCGGAATTCATACTTGATCGATCCTCACGAAACATCAACTTCAAGGGTTTTTTTTCGTTTATAGATTATGCATCTTGATGTTGATGAAAAAGTGAATCAGAACACATCTCCGTCTGAGCCTTTAGAAAATGCATACTCTTCGTTATGTTAAATACGTTTAAAAAGGTTTTTAAGTATACTTTTGTATATAAATATATATATATATATATATATATATATATATATATATATATATATATATATATATATATATATATGAGATAGGACATTAGCTGTGGTTTTTTTTAGTCTAATCTTCTGTAGAAATTAGCGTTTAATGGACAAAGAAGAATATCAGTAACTTATACTAATAGTGTATAGTAAATGCACATACTGCACAATATATCCATCAGTTTTACTGCAGAATTTACGTAACCTAGTTGTAACACAATACCAGTTTTCAGTAAAAATACTTTAATATGCTCTCGAGGATATGACCATTACATAAAAAAACAGCTACCTTCCAGTATAATTTTTTCTCGTCGGACGCCACCGAACGGTTGGCGAAAGCGAAAAAATCTTTTTCCAAATACCTTCCAGTATATTGCCATAAGAAATCTTTGAACCATATAAATATATTCAAATCAGAATAACAAATTTCTTTGTTTTATCCTACCCCTAATATAAAATCCCATAGGCTTAACATTGAGTTTCTGTATGCCACGCTGACTGGCATACAGAGTTTTATATGCTACTTGTGGCATACAGAATTGTTATCACGTAATATTCCAAAATCGAGGAGACGGGGTAGGATAAAATCAAAACCTGATTCGTTTTAATCTTGGCCACCGCATTACACTCCTGGAGTTTTGGCTCCGGACTTCACTCGGCTTCGCCTCGTGAAATCACTATGCCAAACTCCAGTCGTTGCATATGCTGGCCAAGATTAAAACTCATCCAGTTTTACGATAGTACTGAAACGTTGAAATATTTGATCATGTCGTAACGTATGTAAAAAGAGACATCCCTATATACCTATCGCCAAACACTCTAGAGGTGCATACAGATGCTGAGGATGTAGTGACTATAAATTTTACACTAAAGCTAACATCTTCATATCCCCACAATCGTCAGGTGGGAATGCCGCATAGCGTTACCTTTTTAGCAGTGTAGCCCTACACACATGTTTGATACGGACTAGCGGATTCTAGAGGTCATGAGTTTTATCATCTGTAGCCATTTTCCACTGGGCAGCTATTCGCCACTGATCGGCAGTCGGGAACCACAGATTGCAAAATCGGTGAATGGAAACGGACACGCAGAGAAGTGCTCACCGATTAATTGTGCATAGATTATACAATGAGGCCACCACTAAACGACCTCGGTCGGAATGGACCTGTCAAATGCAGCAGAAACAAGGCTAAGAGGGGGCGTCCACCAACCACGACAAGGCTGTGACAACGGCTTTCTCACAAGGTCCACGACAGCTCTACGATTGGAAGCCTTGTCGTAGCCTTGTCGTGGTTGGTGGACCACAGTTCCTGACAAGAGGCTACGACAAGGCCACAACAGGCTGCGACATCAAGCTTGTCGGGGGCCTGTCGGGGGCCCTCAGACAAGGTTACGACAAAATCAAACATGTTCGATTTTAGAGCCGTGTCGTGGCGTGTCGTGGTGTGTCCGGAGGTTGTCGTAGAGGTCTACGATAGAATATTTAGGTGGAGCGTGCACTTCCCGACAAGCTGTGACAAGGGGTCACGACAGCTCCCCTCCTCACGACAATACTGCGACAAGGCACCGATTGGAACTTTCTTGTCCGCGCGTGTCGCAGCCCTGTCGTGGTTGGTGGACGCCCCCTCATACACTGCACCCTGACCGTTTATTAAACTCCGACGTGCAGTCGTTGGCCGACTATTAGGAGAACTTAATAAATCGGTACAGCTTTCGTCAGCCAATGATATCGGGCCTTATTTCGACTCAGAGGTGTGTGATATGAGGAAGAGGCAAGGAACGCCACTGCAATGTTGTGTCGGCCACTTTAACGGTTTCCGTTATCCGACTTCCTGATTCAATTTATCTCCAGCGATGAGTAAAACCAGAGCCCAGCTCTGCGATGGTTCCCAGAATTTCTACTCAGCATCTTCTCGGAAACGTCTTCCCTCGTCCTACACTCTCGTGCGACTGCTACCTTTGTATTTATCATACATATATCAATACAGTGTTCCTTCCATTCCGAGAAAATCTATCGGAGCTTCATATCCAAGTAGTTAAATCGTGAATGCTGCTAGACCTTGTTAGTTCCCTCTGGGATTTCATTTAAAGGCATATCGGACAATTCAAGCAGGCGCCACCTGGTGATTTTTAAATATTGTCAGTTATTAGTAAAAACTGGTTTCTTGGGATTCATTCTAATTCTTCATGAGTAAATGTAACTTTTTTCCAGTTTATCTAATCTTAATAGGTAAAATGGGCTAATTTACATTTGCTTGATTTACCCAGGAAATGTACTGAATAGTATGGTTTCTTCAATTCTTTCAAAAACAACGACATTGACCTATGGTTTATAAAAACTAAATAAGTAGTACTATATATGTACTATATTCTGTGAAAGTTTGAGAACAAATGACATGGGTTTTACTTTGTGAAAAATTACTTTATAGAATTCCTATATAATCTATAATATAAAATGATTATAATATTGATCTAAAAATCAAGAACTAGCACGGTGATCCTTCGATTTTTAAGTTAGATATGTGTTTCACAACACTTGGAGATCATCTTCTGGATTTTTCAGGCAATTGACATGGGTTTTAATTTACAAGCCAAATTGTCTGATATGCCTATAAAGGGGTTTCAATTCGTCTACACCATCCTCGTGGGGATGTGGGCATGTGATGGTAGTAAAATGCAGAACATCACTAATTAATTCAATGTGCTTTGATTGTGTTGGTCGGTGCAGAAGTGGGTCGTTGGTGCCATATTGCATAAGGCAGGAGAGAAAGGTCATTGACCATTGTCGCATAATCGGTCGGCGGTGTGAAATGCCATAATCGGTGATCATTATCTGCAAGCGGATTCGCCGCATTATCCATTTCCATTGGCCGACGAAAATGGCACCGACTGCATGTCAATATTAGATAATCGGTTAGGGTGCCCCAAAGGCCTTTTTTTGTAATGCATTTGATATGTCCATACCGAACAATAATTCCCCTTAAATCATTGAGCCTCAACTATGAAATCGAAGCGTATTGCTTCTGTCAGTCGTTGACCAAGCTTGCATCAGTAATATCAAAAAGGATCCCCACACATAAACAGGTATGCACATACACTCTCCCACATAAGGCCCATTTCCATTGGCTGACGAGAACGGTAACAATTTGATTGCTAATTACATTGCAACGATGTCGGGACTAATTGAAGGGGCGAGGGACGCCTGTGGGAATTATTGAACCTAGATGTGGGTTGCCTGTCACTGTGCTGCTTGGGCCCGTTTCCATTGACTGACAAAAAAGGTGTAGATATTTTTTGTTCTCCTAATAGCCTATGTCTATTGAACATCACCGATATGCAGTCAGGAACTACCGATGGACCTTTAGCTCTGCTGACGCAGAATGTTAATAGGCTAATAGGAGAACACAGAGAATCTACACCATTATTGTCGGCCAATGAAAACAGGCCTATAGACACCCCCATATGCATAACACCAGAAAAGGATTTTCATTCTCAGACAAGTTTCTTTAACAGCACCCGCTAAAAAAATCAGTCCATGCCCACCATATTCTCCTTGAATTCATCTTTATTTCAAAACACATTTTCCCTGTCATCCCTTCTTGCGTTTTTTCCTCAAACTATCCTAGTTTTCGCTCGATCATATTAAGTTCGGTTGAACTTTTTGATGTCTGATCGGTGGTTTTAACCTGCCGACTAATTGAAGATGTCGGTTCCGATTTTTACACTTGTTACCAGATATTGATATGATTTCCATAAGAAAGGTATTGAGAATAAGTGCATTTGGGTCTTTCTCCTCTGAGTATTTCTGATGGGAACGTGTGTCTGTCATAAGAGGCTTCCTGAAGGCATCAGAGGAGTCACTTTTAAATCATAGCAGGATTTATTCAAACGATATATTTCTCATTAACCCTTTAAGGACGGGTGGCTGCGGCTGAGGTACCTCTTTAAGGACGAGTGCTTGTGGCACTTTATACCGCTAGGGGACGAGCACTTTGTCGTCAAAACCCATAATTTGAGAGCTAAATCACGTGATACAATATATATTCTAAAATATTTCATTTTTTTCTGAATATAAATACTTTTCGTGGTGTTAGCCATACATTCTGTGAAAATTTCATCAATATTGCTCCATTATTTCCTTGTTAAAAACGAATTTCTATATTTCTGAGA